>SNQJ01S0207069.1:2474-16307 GCA_010110895.2 Picea sitchensis
AATGATTGCCCCCATTTAGTCCAAAAGATGATGAAAGGAAATTCAGAAATGATTGCCCTCGTCTCAGCATTTAAATGCACAAATATATTCCGAAGTGGTGAAAGGAAATTCAGTAAAAAGGGCCAGATAACTTCACCGGGGTACTGAACAAGCTCGCTGGCAGTGAAGCAATATCTGAGATATCTGTAAGGTTGTTATACATGAATATCACTCTACTCTGGTAACTAATTATTTTTAAAACGTGATCTACATCCCAAGTTCAGACATGGCTTCCTGATTAAAAACATATAATTTTCTTCTTTTGATGCAAGCCGATAGCCACAAGATCTGTTGGGTCTCCTAGAACTGTTTTGATTGTCTTAATGCAGACCTAAATTCAGTAATGGGAAGGAGAAGGTCGTGAAAGGGACTACAGCTGAGTTTAAAAAGTATCTGAGTTTTGAGAAGCTTTTCAAAAGTAAAAAATGAATTCCTTTTCCCCTTCGGTATCCTATTCTAGGGAACATTTTGGCTGCATTAAAGCCATTGACTCCATTTACCAAATATAGGCACGTGGTCTACTGCTCTTCACGTCTTGTAGGAAAATAAGATCCCTAGTTGGAGCCTATGTTGGAGCCGCCTTTGTTTTTAGCCTGTTTAAAATTTTATATCTTGATGTTTGAAATCGAAAGTCGGTTTTCATATTTTCTTTATTTTTTCCAAAATCTCAAAAGTCTCATCATGCAAACAGCAACGATTATCATACTCTTAACGTAAGATTTATTTTTTAATCGTTTAAACGAGTCTCTACTTGTGAACCTCAGGATGTCGCATGTCGGAAGTTATAGATCACATAGTTTACGAGTCCTGAGAGGCGAAACAGTGAACTAATTTTAAATAAAGGTTTACCCAGATCATTACTGAGTGTAAAAATACTCTAAACCGCGGTTCAGCATCGTCGGGATTTCGTGTCTTACTGTCATAACCCCGATAGCCGAAACTGCGAGATTCTTTTTTTAATAACTCGGGTTAATGTTAAAGGTAAAAGGTTTAGTCGCGATTAAGCTCCTTCGGGAATTCGCAACTCGGCGTATTTTCCCTCAAAAGTTATACCTTCGAAGCTCTGAGTCGCAAAGTCACGATATAAATAAAAACATAATTAATTAAACACTTAATCTAGTTTTATCCTCCAATTTAATTAAATCATATCATCGCGATTTCGCAACTCGGCATACGAGCCTCCTGGAATCTATACCTTCGAAGCTCTGAGTCACGAAGTCACAATATAAATAACCACGCAATTAATTAAACGCCAAATCATGGTTACGTTTTTTATTAACCAAAGCTAGTTATCGCAATCTCGGGTCTTAGAGGTTCAAAAGGTTAAAGTGAAAGCTCCTGATGAGGCGAGTGCCGAAAGATTAATTAACATTTAAAAAAGGCCTGATTTATTAAGCTAAGCCAACATTTCCAGTGTTTTAATACAAATTAATATGTACAGTCTCCGAGGCGATTTTAAACTTTCCTTGCGCCAACTTGCATTACAGACTGTCAAAATTTATGACATTAATTAGAAATGAGGCGAATTGACAGGTAAGGGTTTGGTTTTTATTGCTAAATTTATATTCAAGAACGATTTGATTGTTTTGTCCCTTAGGACGACCTAGTTTTAAATAGTCAAAGACATGGATTTTTTATTTGTTGTCTCGAATTTCATTTCTATTCTACGCAGAGGTAACTTTTCGTGAGCGAACTAATTTATGTATGTATACGTATTTTTATCACAGGAGAGATAAAGTAGAATCCCCCGCCATGGCCCCGCGAAAAGCGTCTAAAGCCAGTGTTGAGGTTTCAGGACAAGGTTCAGACAATGTTTTTGATACTTCACCTCGAAGTGTCGAATCTGTCAGGACCTGGTCATATGTTTCTGATGTTCTACAGTCTGAATTGGTAGATGTTTCGGATGATTCCAATGAAAATGAAAAAGATGACCTGATCACCAAGTATAAGATCATCGTCCAGGCTCAAATGCATAAAGTAGCGGCTAGGCCACGTCTGCTCCCTTACTACGATATGATCTGGTGGGCATTAGACCATGTAGATATACCAACCAGAACCATCGTCAACGAGCAGAGGGTCACCATTGGGAATTTCAGACCCGAAAAATTGTAGGCTATGTACAAGTTGCCAGCCGTGTCGAACTTTGTTTACAATGCCGAATTCCTGGAGAATTTTAAACAGAAGGAATGTGCACAATACGACAAGACTATGTCTGGTTTAATCAAAGATTGGGTTTCACACCCTGCGAAGTTCAGGGCGGACAGTAATGGTATATATTCAATAGCTTCTCTGGAACCACAGTTCAAATATATTGCTATGATGACCTGCAGATTATATGGGAGAGAGGACACCACACATTTTTTCCTTCAATGGGTGCCTCTAATTCACACGGTCGTTGAAGGTTATTCCCTCGACTGGGATAAACTATTGTCTGATAGTTTGACCAGTCAAGTTGCAGAGTATCGAACGCAGAGGGAGAGCGAAAAGATTGCTTCATTCTTTATGTCCGCGTATATCATGGATGTCGTGTGTTTTCTCACACCTTTTCCCTTGATGAGTTGGAGTTGGACTCCATCGGAGGCTGAGCCCATCCACGTCTACCATTCAAAGATGTGGGAAGACAAAGCCTCAGATTTTGTGTATGAAATATTTAACTGGGTGATGGTACCGCTGCATGTCACTATCTTCGGCCACCCACCACCCAGGATCTCAGACAGTATCGCGGTAAATATGAGCAGTATAGCCAACTGGTATGTGGAAGCATAATTTTCATATCTCAGGGTTTTTGGCGCTTTTGTTCCTCCGAATGCCTTACCATTATTCATACCCGATAGGCTCGCTTTTCATGAGGTTTCCAGACAAACTGTAATCGGTGGCATAAGCAAGGAGCTTAATGGATATTCCAAGAAGGTATGGCCACCTTTTCCTATTCATCTACATTCCTATTCTTTGTTAGATTTCAGGCATGCTAAAGCTAAGGCAGTAGCCCTGGAAGACCTGAAATTGGTTCATGTTGAATTCAAGAAGCACGATCCACATAGGGTCGTAAGTAACCACTTAGCCAATTGCGGGCTTAAAAGGTTTGAGCATGAAAATTCGCCCTCGGATGACATTTTCCAAGGCACGAGATCTTATGCCGAGGTTTTGGCTCGGACACAAGCCTTGGCTCTTGAAGAAAGGGCTGATGTTTTGAAATTTCAAGAACATCGGCGTAGTTGTCTTCCCCCAGTATTGCGAGGCAAAAATCCAATAACAGTAGCAGTGCAACAAAAAGGAGCCGAAGACTCAAAAGATTCAACACCCAGAAAAGAAGAACACCAGGACGGGGAGGAGCAAACTAAGAGTCTGAAACTGGAAATAAAAACTCTCGATCTGTCGAAAAAGAAGACTCCAGTTACCACTCCAGGTCAGTCAGCTAATCAAATCGGATATCCCATCGCCTCCATTACTCCCTTACAATCAACTCAAGGGAACATAGACGCAGGGTGGATTTTCAACGAAGAATTGAGACCTATAAGGATGGAAGAGCTCCCCCCAAATGAGTTCTTTTTTGATAAAAAGAGAAAAGTTGTGGTGAAAAGAGAATTCTATCAAGAAGAGGGATCAACAGCCAAGAAGTTCAAGGTGTTGACCGATGGAAAAGATAAGAATAAAGAAGAGTTTGCGAAAGAAATAGCTGGGACATTAGGGGCGTATGCTACAGCAAACCAATTTTGAGAGTTTGTGATAAAATATCCTACATGTAGATGAGATAGTTTCAAGATAGTCTCAAAGTTGGTTCCCAATGGCAGATTTATAGAGTTAATTAACCTTAGCTTAACCATACATACTTCATGTCAGCTTTGTCTACAATTAATGTCGTACATGAGGACAAGTTTAAATTTCTTATTATTTTTTTTGTTAGATTATCATTCTCACTAGGTAGAATGCCCTCCTACCAGCAAGCATGTTCAGTACTCCAGTGGGTTTACCTAGTCATACCACAGGCCAGTACCTGCTGCCAGAAGACCTATTCAGTATCCCGGTGGGTTAGCCTCTTACACCCTCAGAGACTGGCCCTCCATGTTTTAATATTTTAGTATAATATTTCTTTGTGCAAGAAGATGGGGGGACAGCTCTGAAAACAATTTTTTTTCAATTGGGATGGTATTTATGTTAGAGGATGACTTTCCTTCATATATTCTCTATAGATTGTCCTGATGTAAGGGGTACTTAATTAGACGTAACCTATCTAAAGATATGATATATTCAATTATTTTTAGTGTGTAGTGGATGGTACCATTGGGAAAGAACAAAAATGTATCTTTAGGCTCAACTCACTTTCTTCTTTTTTTAATTTATTGTGATGTTTCCATGACTAACTGCCAATCACACCTCCTTGTTACTCTTTAATAAAGATACTTTACTCACTTACTCAGGGTTCTTGGGAAAACTGTACGAGTAACATCTAAGTTTGATGGTTACAGTATCACTTCATTATATCTAGTAGTGAAGGTTTAAGAGCAACTGCTAAAAAAAGAAGATGAAATTATTTCCAAAAATGTGGCTAGTTACAACAAGTCATTATTTGATTGATGCCTAGCAGACAACAAGGTTCAAATATAGAAATATTTTGAAGTAAAATCCTTCCTTTATATCTCCTTGAAATTGTCTACTCCTGGTGAAATAAATACTTACATAAATATCTAGGATTGTCTATCAACAAAACTCAAAATTATTTACATATGTACAGTCGAAAATTCAGAAAAATATTCAAGAAAAAGGGGGAAATTCCCCATCTACTAAGGCCAATGCCTTGTCAGTTGACATGACCTGTAGAAAATATTCTTTGGAAATGGGTATGTGATAAAGTTTGAGTTGGTCCATTTACTACAAAGGAGACTTGTCCATTGTCAATTGTTTTGATTTTCACAGCCCCATTGTCATACACGGTGACTACCTCGTAAGGACCCAACCACCGAGTGGTAAGTTTTCCTTTGAAGGTTTTAAATCGAGATTCAAACAACAAATCCCAATCACCAGGTTGGAAGTGTTTCTTCTTAATAAACTTGTCATGCCACTTGCTCCTCTGGTTTTGGACTAATATTGTTCATTGGATAACATCTTGCCTTATCTCATCCAACTCATTTAATTGTAGGGATCATTGTTTATGAGCCTCATATAAGTTTAATCCCAATTCTGCAGCAATACGGAAGGTCCTTACTTGGAATTCTATTGGTAGAAGCACTTGTTTCCCATATGCTAGCTCATAAGGGGTATGCCTAGTGGTGTTTCTCTGGGTGGTCTGATATGCCCATAAAGCCTCTGGAAGCCTATCATCACAATCTCGATGATGCAATTGAAAAATCTTGGTTAAGATAGCTTCCAGAACTTTGTTTGTGGACTCTACCTAACCATTAGCTTGTGGGTGGTATGGAGAATACTTGCAGTGCTTAATCCCATATTTCTTTGTTAGTTCTCTCATCAACTTGGAAGTGAATTGAGTGCCTTGGTCTGTAAAAATTTCACGAGGAACACAAAAGTGGGTAAAGATGTCTTCATAAATGAATTCGACAATGGATTTTTCTGTAGCCCTAAATAGGGCTTTTGCCTCTATCCACTTGGTGACATAATCTGTACAAACCAAAATATATTTTTTCTTACAAGACATGGGTGAAATTGGTCCTACAAAGTCAAGTGCCCATTTCTCGAATGGTTCTATCATGACTTGGGTACGCAAGGGAATTTCGTCAGCTGACGTGGGTCTTCCTATCCTTTGACAACTATCACAAATCCTCACATACTTCGCAGCATCCTTGAAAATGCTAGGCCAATAGTAACCTGAATGTAAAACCTTATATGATGTACGTTTGTCAGAAAAATGGCCACCACATGGTCCATCATGACAACTTCATAGTATTTTTGGTATCTCATCTTCTTGGACACATCTACGAATGATCAAGTCTAGACCAGTACGAAAAATGGCGTGACCAACCCAAGAGTAATTGGCACTTTGCGTAATAATTCTACGTTTTTCATGAGGTGATAAATGAGACGGTAACTTCCTAGTAGAAAAATAGTTTCGCATATCTGCAAACCACAGGTTATTTACAGAGAGTGAAAAAAGGTGCTCATCTGGGAAACTATCATCAATGGGAATATCATCATCCTCATTTTTTATGCATGAAATAAAATCAGCTACCAAATTCTCCTTTCCATGTTGGTCAAGAACGGTGATATTAAACTCTTGCAATAGCAGGAGCCACTTAGTCACTTGACCATTAGTTATGGGTTTATTCATGAGAAATATAATGGTGGAATAATCTATATGTACAAATACTTCGTAACCTGTGATGTAGTGGCGAAACTTATTGATAGCATGAACTACTGCCAATAATTCCTTCTCGGTAATTTTGTAGTTTAACTCGGTTGGGGACAAGTTCTTGCTCACAAAATAAATGGCATAGGATTGTTGGTCTTCTTTCTTCCCTAATACTCCTCCTATTGCGGTGTCAAAGGAATCAGTGGATATGTGAAATGGGAGAGCCCAATTGGGTCCCCTAAGAACTGGTGCCATAGATAGCTTAGCTTTCAGGGTTTCAAAGGCAGTTTGACACTGCTTAGTCCAAAGAAAATCAACATCCTTTATTAAAAATCCAAACATGGGTGCATCAATATTTGTAAAATTTTCAATAAATCGTCGGTAGTATCCGACATGTCCAAGAAATATTCTCACCTCTTTCTGAGTCTTGGGGGGTGTAAGTCTGACAATGACCTCAATATTTGTAGGATCGACTTTAATCCCTTCAGATGAAACGTGATGTCCTAGAACCACTCCTTCAGTCAACAACATTTTACATTTTTCTTGACTTAAAGACAGGTTCATTTCTTGGCATTTGATAAGGACTTTTTCTAAATTATCTAAGGCTTCATGGTAAGTGTTTCCATATACTGTGAATTCATCCATGTATACCTCCACACAATCATGAATAAGATCATCAAATATCCCTAGTAATGCTCGTTGAAATGTGGCAGGACCATTACACAATCCAAATGGTAAGACCCTATAGGCATAGGTGCCCCAAGGACAAGTAAAGGTAATCTTGTCCTAATCCTCGGGTGCTATGAGAATTTGATTGTACCCGATATATCCATCTAAAAAGGAGAAATATTTATTTCCAGACAGGGTATCCAAAACTTGGTCAATGAAAGGAAGGGGAAAATAATCCTTTAGAGTGGCTTTGTTAAGCTCCCGGAAATCAACACAAATTCTCCATTTCCTAGTCACTTTCTTTGGAACCACTACCAGCGGAGATACCCATTTACTATCGGAGATGGGATAAATAAATCTGACATTAATAACTTTTGGATCTCCTCTTTTACTATATCCTTGAGTGTTGGGTTCATCCTTCGCTGGGGTTGCCTAACATGTGTTACTTCCCCCTGGGTATATATATGATGAATGCATGTGTCAGGGTGTATACCCTTCATGTCAGAGTATTCCCAGGCGAATTCCCCTGATTGTTCTTTAAGGATACTTACTAAATTCTTTTGTTGGTCTGCATATAGTCCAGAGTTTATATGTAGAAATTTCCCTAGACTAATCTCGTAGGGCATGGTATAAGATGTGGAAGACTCGTCTATCTCGAATATGAAAGATGTCGAAGAAAAAATAGATGGGTCCAATTGTTCCTAAAATTCTTCCCCAAACATGTACTCAAATTGTGGAAAAGATTGTGGAAAATCAACACACGTGACAACAGAAATAAATTGGTTTAGCACATTTTCCATTGTGTGCTCCTGAAGTGCCCAGGAATGATCACTTGGCAACACGGGTTCTTCCCAATCCTCATTATCATATGGAAATTCAAGCCACCATATATTCTCCATGATAGGTTGAGCTGGAGGATATATGGTGAGCTTATGGATAGAGAGTCCATTTGAGATGGTCATTTATCCCTCTCTACAACCAATAAATTTATTGGTTGTGGCTAACCAAGGTCTTCCCAAAATAACGAGATGGCCTTTGGTAGGATCCTTTGAGTGGATGACAAGAAAATCTAATGGGTACTCCCATGAGGCTAAATTAACTATGATATCATCCAAAATTCCTTCAGGTATAATCCTGGTCTTATCTGCTAATTCCAAAATAGTTGGGGTAGGTCTAAGATGAGGTTTTAACTGTAATTCCTCCAAGGTAGTGACAAACATAACATTTCTGGTTGCCCCTAGGTCTATGAGAGTGTTCCCAATGGAAACCTCATTAATTTTTATGGTCACTACGGGGTTTCTGGGTTCCCATATTTTTCTACCTTAGGTTGCTCTGATATGTACTCAAAAAGTTATCCTATCAAATGTATTGTTGGAGGATCCTTCTGCTTCCTCCCTGGCTTCTTAATACACAATTATTTGACCACTTTACTGTAGATTGGAATATCCTTAATGGATTGTAGCAAGGGAATCTTGACACAAATATTCTTCAATTCATTCAAGATGTCAAATTCCGGTTAGGTGGTAGGTTTCTCGATTACTAATCTTTTTGGATAAGGAGGGGCCTTCGTAATTTGTGAAGGTTCATTTTGGGTAAGCTTGGGTTCTTGGTTCTTAGGAATAATAACATATTCCCACCTAGTGTCATCTGTGGGTTGTTTGGGGGTTTCCTCTTCTTCTTCTTCCTGGATGACTACTGAAGGTCTCTACCTATCCATAACTTTTCTCGACCTCAGTTGAATCTCCTACAATGGAATAGGATAAATAACATATGTCGGGAAGGCATGCATCTCAACATTGTGAAGAGGTTGAGTGGGTTTATTATTGGGATTGGGCACTAATTTTGATGGTAATAATTTTGGTCTCGGGGAGCTTGCATTCTGATATTGTTGTGGTTGTTGTTGTGGAATAGGATGTAAAGGTGGTGGAACAAATCCTGGCAAAAGTTGCGGGATGTTTGATGGAAACTGAGGATAAGGATGGTTGGGCATAGGGACAGGTGGAGCTTGAGGGTTCCCTTGGTTATGCCCTCCTCTCCATCCTTGAAGCCAAGGATGGTGATACTATGTAGACCAGTTTTTCCAACTTGGTGAGTTCCACTGTTGTGGTTGTTGATAATAGTGTGGAACTTGAGGTTGTAGATCCAGGTATGTAGGTTGATTCTTAGGATGACATGGCCTTCTAGGTACATAAGAGGACTCTTCAGGATCCCCACTTCTATATATGGATAACAAACCAGGAAATGATGGACATTTTTCAGTTGAGTGTTCTTCTATGCAGAAGCCACAAAATGAAATGTTATCTAATGGGCATTCCCTTAAGGAATGCTTCCTCCTGCATCTTGGGAAAAATATGCTCATTGCTGCATTTTCCTCCTCCTGTTTCTTTTTAATATTTAGGGTGTCCAAATGGGAACCTATTGTTCTTAAGATATATGTCTTGAAATTCTCTAAAAGGTTCCTTATATCTACTCTTGTGATACCACCTAAACTAACTGGTTTCAAGTTTCTACTATAAGGATCACGAACATTCTTTCCTGTTTTAGATCTACTCCTCGAGTAATTCTTACACATTTCACAAATTTCGGCAAATGGTTTATGGGAGATGTCACCTGATGCCATCAGGTTAAGTATCTCTGGGTATTCCTTTGAAATCCCTTTAAGGAAAATATCCCTAACTGCATCATCTGGAAGGTCATGGTATTTTGATTTCTATGAGATATAAGAAAACCGTTCCATATAATCCTCGAGATTCTCATCCTCTAACTGTTGGATTTTGAAAATATCATTACAAGAATCCTTGGATTTGTAGTAATATTGGTACTTCTTAAGAAATATATCTTTCATGGCTTCCCAAGACCTAATACTGGATTCTCCCAACCCCATGAACCATCATGGTGCAAAGTCCTTGAGGGTGGCAGGAAATAGTTTTAGTTTTAGGGCATCTTGTAAGTAGTTGTAGCTCCTACACAAGATGTCAAACTCAAATAGGATGGTATTCGAGTCTTCATTTCTTTTACCATAAAAGGTGGGCAGTGCTGAGAGGGGAATGTTTTTCATATTGACATTCTGTGTGGTGTCCAAAATTGGAAACCCGAAGGTGGTTTCAGTTTGGTTTCTAGCTTCTTCTCCCTCCTTGTGTCTTACATTGTTGTGATCCTCCTAATCATCCATATTGGTTTGGTTTCCAAAAAGAGAGTACCTAGGTGGTTTTATCCTTGAAGAGAAAAAGGTATCCCAAGGTTCTTGTCTAAGAAAGGGATCCCTCTGATGGGAAGGTCTTCTTACTGCTTGGATGTTTGGGACTCTACTTGAAACGCTTGATATTATTGGTGCCAAAGTTTTTGTGTCAATCTGAGAGACAATTATATTGGTTGAACTACCAAACAAAGTATTCATTTGTTCAGGGTCTATGATGACTTCAAAGTTAGGATCTCCTGATGGTGGTAAGAAAACAAAGGTTGTGTTGTTTGGTTCTGCAGAGGGCTCGAGTGGTCTTGCCTCATGTCCCACTATTACTAATGCTTCAACTTTTTGTTCTATAGTAGTCCATGTTTTAGTCTCTTCAAAGACTGCTTTAGCTCTTTAGGTTGAGCTAGATCCTATTTTTTGGTATCAGTCTACGGATTTTATGAGTGGAATGTTCCTTCCCCCAAAAATTTCAGAAGGAACCTTAGTTGAAAGGTATGATTTTCTTTTAATGTATCTGCCCTTTAGGTCCCTAGGTATGTTCATGAAAGCAAACAACAAAAATAAAAGCTACCATTGGGTTTGGGGGAACTTGCTATAATAGATGTGTAGGTTCTTACCTCTCGTCTTAAAGTTCCCCCACCACCAAACTAATGCTAAGGTTTAGAAATGATATATTTCCTACCTTGAGACAACTCCCCGACAACGACACCAAAAATGATGGGTGTTCAATATGCACTAAATCCCTCAATTAAATTGTCAACCCGAGGTAAGTAAACTTAGAGTTGTAGCACTATATGTGCCAAGGTATAAACTCTAGAGGAAGTATAGTCTAAATAAGGAAATGGTCTACTTGAGGGCTAACCTACTTAAGCAAAGACTATCAATGAGCAAACCCTATTAAGGAGCTTAAACTATTTACCCTAAGCAACTTTTAAACAATGGATCGATGGATTGTCCTAAAGAAACAAATGAAAACCCTACTTTGAACAAGTTAACTTAATCAATCTAATGAGCAAAATCAATCCATCTATTTAATCTATTCAACTTGATGAGCAATAACAACAACAAATTAATTTAATTAATCTATTCCAAATCAATGAGCAGCAGCAAGTAAACAAGCAAACAACTAACCTATTAAAACTTATGCAGCCAGTAAACTAATCAAAACTATTAAGCAAGTGAACTCTATTCTTAATATAAAACTCATAATTACTTCTAATCTACAAAGAAAAATCTTAACCTATTGAATTAAAAGCATCATGACAGTATTCAAAGAATAATCAACAATTACTCTTAATCTACAATAACAAGAAACTTCAAATATAATGATGATGATTATGTCTTCGGTGTCTTATGACATCACGATGGAATCTAACAATTAGTGATATCTCAAGAGGAATAATTTCAATATTAACTTCTATGGAGAAATGAAAAGTATGAATCAAGCAATCTAATGAGATCTTAGCCATCATAGAAGAAATATCAACTATCCTAAAAATCCATGTGATCTCTCAATTTATGCATTAATCATCAATGATAAGAAAATGTTATTCTACTTAATACAACCGCCAACTCGCCCACATTTTTAGTGTTGGATGCAGTGTCGAATGCAGTGTCGGATGGAGTACTAGACGAGCTACTAGATGGAAAAACACCATGCTATTTTGCCCTATGACACACAGATCGTGCATTAGCTTCTTGTAATCATTAAATCAAACTGAATTAAACTCAAAATCATCACAAAACATCAATTAAACGTACCTGGTATAAGCTATGATGATTTGCTATGAAATCCTTTAAAACTTCTTCAAAATGGTTATTAATACATATATAATATCGATCAAAAAGGATTCAGTAAGCATCATTCAACAACCAAATCACGAGCCCAACAATAGGTTCGACCTCCAGTTTCTTTGTACTTTGATTATCGATCGAACTCTTGATTACTTCTTGTATTCATTGTTACAGAGCTCGACTTTGATAACCGCAATTGTTCGCACTCTTGTCGAGCATCTTGTGGACTGTCATAGATTGGTTCAGTGGTTATGAAAGTTTCTTTGAGTACTTATATTGAACTCATTGATTGAGTTAGTTGGAAAGTTGTGATCGGAGATGAGAAATGATATACAGTCAAGGGGTTGTCTCCTTTTTGTTATGACAGTTCCGTCAAAAACCTAGCTCATTTTTTGAGTAAATTGGTTAATTTGGAATCAATGATAATGTACAGTCGAAGGGTTGCCTCTTTTTCGTTATGCATTGGATCGTTGTGTTCTTACAGCTTGGTGTCAATTGTGAATTGGTGATTGCTATGTGTTATTAGCCCCGATTAGGATCATCGCAAGTTAGGGAAAGCGATGACTATGATTTCGTTGTTTACTGTGTATCTATTATGAAGGCATTGTGCATGTTTTATTTAATTGCATCACCAATGATGAAGCTCGGGTTTTGTATTATGGTTTCATTGCAAGTTTTATTTGTTGGTATAATAAAAAAGGCATGAAATCGAGCAAGTTTTAAAAAGTCTATTAAATCTGGAAAAAAGACATGTGTATATGTTTTATTTGGGAAAATTGTGAATTATGGACAATGGTCGATATTTTATAGTGATATATGATGGATAGCGATGGAGCAATGTGTATTTGTGTTTCTTTTGGTTTTGTTTAAATGAAAGGAAAAGGAGGAACAAGAGGAGAATAGAAGGAGAAGCATACTAAGGTCTCCTCTTGAGTTTTATTGAGATAATTCAGTTTTCATTCATTCTTTAATTCATTGAAATCCCAATTCTCTTTTCTGATGGCAGGGTCCTGTTGTAGATGACAAGATTCAAGGTTGAATTACATCATTCAGACACTTTTTTTTAGAGGTGTTGATCTATCTTTGATAGTCTGTGTAGACTTGTTTGTTTGTGAATTAAATTTCATGACTGATAAAGACTATTGTGCAGAGTCGAGTGAGCAACAATCTGTGGCAAGTTGATCCAGCTTTTAAAGTTTAGTTTTTTACTTCTGTCAGAAGTCCTTTTGTATGGTTTTCATCGGGGACATCTAAGTTTGACTTTGGTCCAAAATTCCTCAGGGAATTTTGTAAAGAGAACAATTCTTTTGATAAATTGGAATGAAATAAACGATTGCTTTATGTCTCATCTATTTTGATTATTGACTTGGTGTTTTTACTTCTGTCTCTATATTTATTTCATCATCTGTTATATTCAGAAAATTACATAAATATTGATTTTTTCAGAAAAAATTCATTCATAAAAAGATCATCCTAAGCACTTGTAATCAATACTTGTGGATTAAGAAACAAATTTTGATGGCTATAAACATAGGGTGACATTCCCGTCTATCCTGCTTTAGCCAAGTAAGATCTGAAAATGCTTGAGTAAGGTCATTTCATATCTTTTCCTCAACATTTATTTGGCGACCATACTGGGGAGATCTTCAATATCTCTCTGGTTGATTTTTATGCTTGATTATCAACGAATACATCTATTTTTCTGATTTTGTTTCTTTGATTGTTTCATTTCTTAATGAATGTACCTGTTGCAAGGCAACCCAATATTGAGCCTAGTCTTCAAGATCATACCAACATTGCTTTGAATTTATTTAATACCATTTTAGATACCGCTAATACT
>SNQJ01S0207070.1:0-16640 GCA_010110895.2 Picea sitchensis
AAGACCAATGCTCTAGAACGAACTACATTTGAAATCAAGCATTACATTATCTATGATGAAGTCCAGAAAGGAGAAAGTGGTTCTCCAATACATATCTCCACAAATGAGCAGATAAGAAAACATTTTGGTAAAGCTTCTATCCAAGATGAAAGAGTTTGTGTACTCAAGCTGGAGCTCATGGAGACGACTTCCTTATTGAAAAAGGAAGAGATGACTCCCAGGTTGGGAGAGAGAACTGATGTATTATTGATTGATGGACAATCATTTTTCAGTTCGAAGAATGGTCCAGGATGAGAAAATTATTTCATGTTTGGAAAGTGGATTGAGACTTCTGACGAACAATGATTTCCCATTGTGGTTAACATGGGAAATGATCCAGATTGTTGATGTACCATAGACAACGACTTCCCATTGTGGTTAACATGGGGAGTGATCTAGGGCAGTCTCTCTTCTTGAGAGTTACTCAAGAAGACTGGCCCGCCTCGCCGGACAACGATTTCTCATTGTGGTTAACATGAGGAATGGTATGTTTTGGAGGTTGGTACAGGAAAATATTTTCCTCTTGTGGTTAACAAAGGAAATGGTCTAGACAGTCATTCCTTAGGGTTTATACATTCTCTCCAGGGTGCACTTTCATTAGTGTAGGAGGAATGGCCCAGGGTGGGGAATGGTCCAGGCTCAACAATCAGGGACATGCATTCCTTAGGGTTTATACATTCTCTCTAGGGTTCACTTTGATTAGTGTAGGAAGAATGGCCCAGGGTGGGGAATGGTCCAGGTTCAGAAGACAGGAGAATTATTCTTCCTTGCTTGAGAAAAATAGTCCATATATCTCACTATTCTACTCTGAGGGCAGATATTCTTTCAGATCTCACAGATGTGAGTGAAAGATTGGTGTGGATGATTCAGTTTATATCATAACATTGTTTTTGTGCAGGTTGATATTAGATGATTGTTATGAAGACTGTATGACAATAGATGTATACTACTGTGGTGGATGTGTTCCACTGTTCGTGACTGTACATTGTCGATCAAGTACTTGTGTGTTACTTGGTGTGGTAGTGTAACACTGGATTGTAGTTATGTACTACTATGGATAGACACAATTGTGTTCTATTTTCGTTTCGACTTCCTTGAATACTATCAACAGTTTATTGGAAACAATTATCAGCTAGATGAATGATGAACAAAGATTTTCCAGACAGAAAATGGTTCAGAACATTTACTCTTCTAGATTAGAAGAATGGCTCTTGTATCACTCTATGGAGTGAGCATCATGTTTGAGAGATGATGTATCTGATGATGATGATGGTGCTCATTATCTAGTCATGATCTAGTCTATATAACTACGTTGATGCTACCGGGTGAATGGTATGTTTTGTGCTCAGGACCATTACCTATAATACCTCCCTAGCTAGGAGGGAGTATTGATATTATGGTAGTTGTGGGAAGTATTTACCTCCATGTGTAAACTTGACGAGGATAGAATACTCTGGGAAGCAAGAAGAAACCCTAATGAGTTTGCTAATAACCGTAGAAGACTTGTCAGTGCAAGAAGATAATTTATATTAGGTTATTAGCCTCCAAGAGAAGAAGTCGGCCAGAAATAATAATATATACTGAACAGACAGATAACCAGAATGAGAAGTTGGCCCCATAAGTTAGCCAGAATCAGTATAAATAAAGGAGGCCAATTCTCATTCTGGCAGGCAGTCTCAGAATTTTAGAGCAACACTTGTGCGCACTGCAGTGCACAGTTTTGTGCGCAGGTTTGAGGAGAGTTGCTGGTGAAGCTGCTGCAACTAGCAGTTACGTTTTGGCTTGGAATATCTCTTGGCTAGGGTTTGGACTATCTTATCATCTCTTGTTGGTGCACTATCCTTAGGGAAAGGTGCGCTACCCTTTGTTTGGCTATCTAGCCTAGGGTTTGCTTCCAGAGTGATTATCTGTCAAGGTTAAGGTGCTCAGAGGGTCGCTTCGGCCTATGGTTGGGTGACAATAGAGATATTGTTAACGGTAAAATGAGCACATCCATTATATTCTAACAAAATTCTCCATGGATATTAAAATCAGCATATGTGTCTAACTAAGGGAGTGGTGAAATCCATTGTATAATTGGTGATGTCAGGAGGCTCTTTTCACACCGGAGTTAAGCATGAGGTCAAACAAAGTTGGTTGAGGAGATATCCCTCCAATACCTTCTTAGCGTCAGAGATATTTCTGAGGATCTATTTGTATATGAGGGTCTTGATAGTACCTTTACCTCTGTGAGATGCAGTTCTTTTGAGATTTCGGGCTTTGATACCCCTCCCATACGGTGGACCTGACTTACGATTGTTTGCCTGTGCATTTTTTATATCATGGTGGATTAGTTGCTTGACATATGTAGCCACATAGGTTTCTTGCAGGGGTTATTCTGCAGGTACACTATGTCAAATAAGGTTCGGACAACACATAAGGGATCCGATTGACTATTGTTAAGCCCACGAGGGCCCTTATAACTGATTCTGATACCTATGATCTTTTGAAGGGAGTCTTAGGAACCTCTTGAGTGAGGCATACCTAATTTAGGGAGGGAGGACCCTTTCAACCACTTTATCCTATTTGTGTGCATTTTGGCCTTTTGTTTATTTTGATGTGATCTTTGATAATTAGTTGGCCTTAGGATTTGATTTTATATATCTCAAGTATTGAGTCATCATGGAGCAAGAACAGGTTCCTCGTAGGTTTGGCCGTTTGCTAAAGTTACCACTACATATTGAGTCTTTTCCTTCTAAAATGCGTAAAGTTATCAAACGTGATATACACACCTCCACCTACAAGACCTGTGGTCATACAAGTGTGAGTAATGAGTCGAGTTAGAAATATACTGGGAGTACTTCAACTCCCATAACTACTATAGTTAATGGTACTCCTTCGATGCCTTCAACTGCCATGGTTGTAGTGTCAGAGGTTCCCCTCATCACTCTTTTTCAACCTATAGTTCATACTCAACATATAGTCATGAACCCTTTTGGGCCTCTTTTTCATTTGTCGAGCTACAATACTCAATCCATCCCTACGGCCTCTAGCCCTTTTTCTTATGGTCTGTCGATTTTACCATCACATTTTTCATCCTTCATTCCAACGTCTAATCCAAATACTAGTATTGGACTTGCGATCATCACTCCTCTTCATATTCCATTCTCGTTTGGTGGTGCTCATATTCCCCAAATGACTCCTACAGTTGGAATCCTACCTCCTTTTCACCCTGGGTGTAATCCTACTCTTAATGCTCTTAGATGGAGTAGTCAACCAGGTGGACAAGTTGTTTCTTATGTTTCATCCTTTACACCTACCTCCTCTACACCGATTCTAACCAACACATTGGGCATGACGAATCCACCTATATATTCTGGATTCCCATTCGGAGGAGGTCAGTTTCACACTTTGGGCAACCCCCAACCTGGAGCTACTCCGACTAGGGGAAAAATTTACAATCCTCATCAAATGCAGATGCTAAATCTACAGACTTGGTTACAATCTAATTGAAAGAGTTGTCTCTAAAACAGTCTGTATGAGGGAAAGCTTCGTCTCTGTTCTCCACTCCCACTCATTCGACATATGTACATTCTGTGCAATCTTCGACCAACCCAAATGGTACCCAACAACCAGGACGGAATAAAAGGAAAGGATGTGGTAACAATCATAATGGTGGAAGGAATAATAATAATAATAAACCCAAGGATAGCGCTAAAAATGAGAAATCAAACAATAATGTTGGTGAGGGAAAGAAAGAAAGGATAAAGATGAAGTTTCCTTGCAAGATTTGTATAGATGATCACCTTACCCACTTTTCCCCCAAACTCGCAGAAGCTGCGAAGATTTTATATCTACCACCCGTTGTGCTAACTAATCCTTTTCTGCATAATCAAAACATGGCCTTGAGTTCCTCTAATGTCGTAAATGCAACAAGTGGAAGTAAAAACCCATTGGCGCAAGACGGTGACCATCTATGCATCAATATGGTCAAGTCACATATTAATGTAGCCACTAGGTCTCTTGATTACAGTTTTTCACAATATGTCCCACATGTAGAGTATCCCCCTCCTCCAGAAATGCCTTTACAAGTCGAAAAACTAGAGCCTCCACCTCGTATCCCACTACTCAACTACTCTACCCACAACCCTAATGCTAGAGCTGATCATAATTACTCTATTGTTGAGGATATGGGTGAAACCCCTTGCACAATGTTGACTATGGAGGTACTCAAGATGTGTTCTTCACAAAGGAATGCCTTGGTATCTACGTTAGGATCTCTAGACCTCTGTGGCTCTAAGGTTATCAATTTTTAGGTCACGGATGTGAAGCCTCACTTGCCTTACCACATGGTCTTTCAAATCTATGTGGATTACTCAAAATATACCATCAAATGTACTGTTATTTAACGCCTTCATTTCTCCATGAAATGGATCACCTTCAAATCAAATGGTTGTGATTTAATTGCAATCTAATCCAATAGGCAGATATGGTTCTCAGAACTCCCCTTTAGGAATCCTATTAGGTTGCAACACTCTGAAATCATACTCCTACTAACTACCTCTTCTTTCAGACTTTGAGAATCTAACTATATCCACCATCAATAGTTCAAGATCTATAGTCACCATTTCTTAACCTTATAATTTACTAGTCCAGGTCTTCATCGCATGACTTATATGTGTTTTCTCCAAGTCACATTCACATTTATGGATCCAATTGTCACGTGTTCAATTCACAATCGTGGATGAAAATTTCCATGTATCTTCTTCTCTACCACATGTATCTCTACTAGCCATCAATCTAGATTACTCTGAATAGATATCGGTCATTAATCTAAGATTTGTTGAATTGATCTTAGTCATTGATCGACACTACCCCGAATTAATCCTGATTGTCGATTAGAGTTATACTTCACTCCTTTCAAACCTATGAATTCCCGCTTTAATATTGTCACGTGGACTCCTTGATGACCATTGATCTCCTCACGTCGAGATACAATTATCGTCGTTGATTTTCTTACTCTGAGGTGTAATAAGGACCATTGATCTCTTCTGTATTTTGATTAATCTAATCCATTGATTGGACGTCCTCATTGGAGTTACTTCTAGTCAGACACTCCAAATACAATAACTATGAAATACGTTTTCCATCACATCGGACATTGAACGAAGAACACACCTTGGCCTTCGATATAGATAGATATTCAGCTGAGATCTATTCTCATCCATTCATAAAACACCACAGATTCAACACAATCTTCTTTCTAATGGCTCTGATGTGATTATCTAATTTAATCGACACTTATGATGTATCCATGATACAAAACGATGTGGATCATTGATCCTTATGGTTGATATGAATCATGATATGGGTCCGATGGATCCTATATCCCGAAATTTCAAAATGGGTTAATTTATGATATTTAAAGGGTTTAACCTTGTTCCAACTTGCACACACAAATTGGGTAGGGAATTCTTCACCGTTCAAATATTAAATTCTATGACAATGAATTTTTGATAGATTTAATTACACAAAACAATGAACAGAGGTCACCAATAGAAAGTTCCATGTAACACTCAAAATAGAGTGGTTTCATCATTTAATTTTACATATATTGCACATGTGGTTTACATAATGCCTCTCTCCTCTAATGGTCTTTCGTAATCTCACTCTCTAGCCTGATTACCTCATTGGATGGAAAAAACCTATACACCCTTAGGATTATAACATTTAAACAAACGAATCTAAAAGCATAATCAGTTTCAGATTCTAAAACTCTCACACAAGTCCCTAGGATCCTTCATAACATAAATGATCTCAGCAATAACTCTTAGGATCTCTCTAGATATTCAAAATCCACATGATATCTAAATATCAGCCTAAGTCCTCACAACTCTCGAGAACAAAATCAATTACATATATTTCAATTGACCTAATTCAATATTCTATAATTCCAATAAAGCATAGGAATTGACAGATAATTAAGAATTAGGGAACCCACTCCCTTAGGAAAAAAAAGACCCCCTAGGCCTAGTGAAATGTGATTGACTTTGGAGGAAAAATGCTCCTACATCAAATAGATTAGAATGACATCAAATATGCTCCTTTATATTTTGAGTATGTGTTAAATAAATTAAGAAATTTATCTATATGTTATTTCAAATCAACATATAACGAACTACAAGTACATACCACAACTTTATCACAAAACTATTACAGTTCAAGCTCTCAAAAGCATAGCTGGAGAAATCACAAGAAAACCTAGCCACCAACTCCTCTTAGCTAGGACTCACTCCCAACCATAGTTGTTCACTCCAAAAAATATCTTGAACATGATAACATCAACACTAACGGGTCCTCCTTGGAACATATTCCAAGTTTGTATCACATAACCTCTCCACACCAACGCTCTTATATTCCTTAGAATTTAATAAACCTAGTCATATTTCATCACATGTTTACATGGAAAGACAAATTTACTGCTAACCTCCAAGTCTATATGTCCATCCTAGGGTTTGATTCCTCAAACCCTAGGACTTCAACTCTTGCATCAACACAGGCAACACGAATTCCATTGAACATCAAGAATACAATAACCAAGTCTTTTTCTAAGCAATACATTGCATCGAGCTCAAGATTCATCAATCTAGGATCTCCATGATCTTTCCCTAGCCTCCATGAATCCCACAAGAAAAAGGATCTAAAATCATGCAAGGTGTTAGATAGATTGCCAAAATTTAATTTTTGTAAAATTGTTTTAATAAAATAATAAATTAAAGGTTTGTTTTAATTTCACACCTTCTTCTTAGTAAGATGCTTCAACATTCCCTTGAATTTTTCAACACTTTTCTATTTTTCATCTTATTTTCTATTTTTAGAAATAAAAAATATTTAACTACATATAAAAGAATATTTTCATCTCGTCTTCCATTTACAAATATAGTTCATATTTAGCCACACATGACATTTTTTTTTTTAATTACGATAGTTTTAATCTTCGATATTGTAATACCCCGGGTTGATCCCCAGTTGTAACATATATATAGGTTGGTGAGCCAAGATAATTTGGGCGAGAGTGCCTTTGTAATATGTTTTGAGGCTAGAGTGTCTATGTGATTATTAGGGCAGAGAGCTTATATTGTTAAAAGGCCAATGTACATCTATTGTAATTTTAATCATACTAACATATTAATAAAATCACACCATTGTTGTAGACTGACCAGAAAAAGAGTAAGGGGGATAAACTCCACTTCAAAAATAAAGGGAGGTTAAGAGTCTAGGAAAGAGGGATAAGCAGAGAGGGCTTATGTCCAATAGGATACTATATTAATATTTTTTAAAGGAAAAGTTATGAATATATATTTATCCTTGGTTCCTCAAAGAGGGGAATGGAATCTCCAAGTGGGTTCAAATAAGGATCATAAGGTGACAAGTGTCATTGTGTGTGCTTGAAAATATATTGTGGGAACTTAGTGTAATTTCCCATATTGGCCATCATTTTTTTATTATTTTTTTGGAAAGGAAGGGAACATAATCTACCATCGATACCTTTCATCCATCTACCATTGGTACCTAGCTATTATTCCTCATGGTACCTGTACTTGGAATTTGGGTATCTTCCTCTAATATTTTTTTCTTGTAGGTTAAGCTAAATAAGAGGGTTGTCAGACTTGTGTGTGGTTGAAGATGTGGGTTATCAAGTCCATACAAATTATCTCCAGGTGAAATAAATGTTATTGAATAGGTAGGTTGTCATGCCCATGAGCATTCTCTCCAAGTGAGAGAATTGGTGTTGAAGAATAAATTTGTTAGGCCCTTAAGCACTCTCTCCAAGTGAGCGATTTGTTGGGAATTGTTTTCCCAAGGTGCCAAGTTGTAGCTACAGGGCTCTAAGACTTCCTATCTGGCTTGTTTTTGAAGCCTTAGAAGGGAAGTGGGGAAACCAAAGGACTGTTTAGTAGAGAAGGGGTATACTTCCTAGGGTGGGACATACATGTGGGAATGAGAGACTGTAGGTTGGATATTAAAATTGGCTCATGAATTGGAATAATGATGCTTCTAAGAGACCTTTCCCAAGTGGATTTTAAGCCCTAGCTTGGGGGTTACCTGCTACTGGCTTATGTGGAGTAGAGTCTAAGGCTGGGAGGAAATTTGGAGGTCTGCATGTAGTTAGTGGCTATTTATATAAGATAAGTCTTGTTCACCAAGTGTTTGTTTTACTTACTGCATGATCAATTTTGTGTTCATGTGTTCAGTATATGTTGTGTTATTTATATTTCATTATAGTATTGTTTAAATGGTACATGGACTATAATTATTCATTCTCTGCCATGGTAATTGTTGTTGAAATTATGTATCTCTATTATGGTTTTCCTGAATATGTTGCATGTGTATTATGTATCTATTTTTCATAACTATTGTACATAAGTAGCACATTTCAAGTAGTTAAATTGGTATTAGAGGTTGTAATTGTGTTTTGGTATTTCTTATAAAATGTGGTGAATACGTGCAAAAAAGATTTAGCTGGCAAACGAACATACACAACTTGCAAAGGTGAGAAGAAGAGAGAAAAAATGGAGAGAAAGAATGAGAAATTATATTAATCGTATTCCACACTCATAGAGTGAATAATTTAAAATAGATAAATGCTACATGAGTAACTAATGTGCCATAGTAGTCATCTTGAGAGATCTAGACACTCACTGAAAAACACTAGAGTGAATTGCCACCTAGTCCTAGTTAACTGATACATGCAATCATTAGCTAATTAAGTCACACATGTGGAAATAAGAGAAACATATGCCATTGTTGGGGATAAAAATGAGGTTTCCATGCATGAGTGAATTCCACTAGTCTAACTGAGTGTAAATGACTTTAAACTGAAGATGAGCACCCTATTTTGTAGAGGAATATTCTCTAGAGAGAATATTCTCACTTGAGGAAGAATTCTGAACATTGGACTATCAAACTTAGGAAAATAATTCTAGGTGACTGTGTAATATCTCCAACACCCCCCCTGCAAACTACTAGGGTGTACATGATGAATGGGTCCTGACAACAAATACCATGTTAGGTACCTATTATAAAATGCATCTAAAAATGAAACACTGAAAAAGCGAGGAAAGAGGGAAAACCTCATGGGAAAACCCGACCTCAAAGTACAATGCATCAAAAGATTAAAAAAAAAAGGGCATTCGCTAAGAAACTCTGTCCTTCACTCCAACAAGACCTTGAATATTTTGTTGAAGAGGTAGATATTTGTATGGATCTGATGAAGTAGATACACTAGTGAAATTCATACATATATCCACCTTCTCTTTTAAAGAAGAATATCCAAATGAATTTTGGATGAAACTTTGAAAATCGTACGACTGTTTCTGGAAAAACGTTGAAATTTTATTGATTTTAAAATGCCCATAAATTCTCTTCCCAAAAACTGTTTTGGGGGATTGTTTTTTTGAAACTGGATATTTTTCTGAGAAGAATTAAAAAATCCAATTTTTTTATATGAAAATTATGCTGAGAAAATGTCATGATTGAATCTAATGTGTGCACCTCCATTTTTGGCTGCTGAGATGCATGCTTGGGATTATATGCATGTGGCTCTTTGGGATGCACGAAGGGCACATGAAAACATCTCTGCATGTGGATCATTATATGAATGGATGATATATTTCATATGTGATTCAAAAAACAAATATGAAATGGAGTAGACATAATATTCAATAAATGGAACAAAAAATTGTGCAAATACCTATGTAGAAGGCTCTTAAAAATCAGAGGATTGATATTCTAGTTGTTTTTCTACTGTATCTTTATTTTTGACCTTTCATATGCAATCTTACTTATTCCAAAATAGAACCTCCAATGAGGTCCATAATTCATTTGGAGTTGAGTCTTGATATTCATCATATACTTGATTGAAAAGTTTAGGAGAAACAGACATGCAGATACATTTTATGGCCATATCTTGTCAATTGAGATACATCCTATGGTCATACCTTGATAAAATAATGGATCATTCCTTGGCTTAGCCATGATAAACAAATGGTAGATCCCTTGGGTTATCCATGATAAAAAAAATGATGCATTCCTTGGCTCAGCGAGTTGAGAGGACTAGGAGATATGGTTGGAATTATTGTTGGAGTTATTAAATTCCATAATTTTGTTTTCTACGTATTTTGATGTAAATTTGCATATGTGTATATAAGAATAGCGTGCATCGAGGACGACACACAATTGTAGGGGAGGGGGAATGTAACATCCCCACTATAATCCCCATTTTAATTAATGCTTACATAGATGTAATGTGTGGCTACCACCAAAGCGATGTCATATGCAAATTGTATTTCTATGTTTTAATAATAAAATGCGATGCCAATTGATAAGGGAACATGGACAAAGATGGGGTCTGAATTAATCCACAAGAGAGGGGAGGGTATAAGAGAATTCGTAAGAGGGGATCCAAGGGGGAATTACCTAGGTATATTAATTCAACCCATTTTCCTAAATTTTCTATTGATATATGAACCTTGCAATTTTTTATTGAGTGCTTCCAAAGCCTACCATTGAATACATGTAAGAGGGTGAGTGTGGGAAGTCACATATCATAGTTATTAGGAACATGGGTGTTGAGTACAATCATCTTGGGGAAGTGTGTGAGTCAAGAAATGAAAGCCAAAGGGAGGAAATTCGTATGGGTTAGGGACAACTATTTTACACAGTCAATTTGTGTGCATGAGAAGAAATGAGAGAGCAAGAGAGAGAGTTGGCAGCTGGTGCATCCATGGAGGGTGGATTATATAGTATATTGGAGCATATTTGGAGTGTTTTGGAGTTGAATATTGAAGATAAATGTTGTCAGGATTGAAGAGTGAACTCCTAAGTGGGTTGCACTAAAACAATAAGTTTTTGTCGTTGTTTGTTGGTAGTTTTCCTAGCAACAAGTTCCCTTGAGTTCCCAGCTAATATATTCCTAGCTATCTTTGATAAAGAGACCCTGATAAATGAATGGGATGACCCAGGGACTGATATTAGTGAAGGGGTACATTCCTTGGGTTGGGAAGGTAAAGAGGAGGAGAATTGGTGGAAAATCGAGATAGTTGTAGGGGAATACCAGTGGGTTGTGAGATTTATGAGTTGTGAGTGGATAGTGAGAGACCACCATGTTTTATGGATTACTAGATTCAGCTCAAGGGTTATCGACTATTGATATTTGGAAAAATCAGTCTATGRTTGGGTGGAATGTCCATCCCAAGAAAATGGTTGCACAACTATTTACAAAAGATAAGTGTTTTATCTTGTTGATGTGTTATTTTTATGTGTATAATTGTTGTACATGAACTTTGTGTATAATATTAATTATATGTTGTTGTGTTTGAGATACTGGATGCATTTCATGATCACTTTAGTAGGTTCTAGATGCATATAAATAATGGTAACAATTAGCAATTAAAGTTGGTTTTAATTCATAGTTGTAAGCTACAGGAAATCAATTAGTTAGCATAAATTTAATTTTTATGAGTATTCCACATTGTAATGTTCATTAGATGGTCTGGGAGATGTTACATCTATCAAAGGATATTTTCTCTATAATAGCCACGATTGTCACCAAAAGAATATAGAATAACTGATTTTAAATTAGCAATACCTTCACTTCTTGGAATTTGATTTGAGTGATTTTTTTTATAAGAAGTCGTGTATTTTTTTCAAACGGATTCGTATGCACAATTTTTTTTCTTCACATTCTACAAAAAATATTAAGAAATGGAACTTAATTTCATGGACCTATTTTCCCCTTTGAATATCTACAAAAAATAAAGAAAAAAAAAATCCATTTTTCCCAACAAAGAGCTCTAATACCACTTTTTATGATATTTAACCTTTAAAACCAATTCATGTACAATACATCAAAATAAAATAGAAGTACTCATTTACTTTGTATAGAAAAATTTGCTTAAGGTATTGCAACACCTTACAATGATCATTTTACGGAAGGATAGACTCATGTCTAGTCGCCTCTTTGTAGGGGAAACCTACCAATGAGATAATCTCTAATACAACATACTCCCATACATGATTCACAAGGAGGAATACATCCTTATTTATAGCTAGATAAAAAAAGGCTAATAATCACATTCTAACTACCTAATGGACCTTCCTTAACCAGGTCATGTTACATGTATTCAATACTAACTACCTTTTGTGACATATTTAATAATAACAAACATAGTGGAATCAGACTGCCATATATTGAATTGACACCATACCTAAACTATTATTACTCTAATGGGCCCTTTGAGCCCTCGTTAAACCCCTAGGAAGATTCCCACCAAAGAGCCTCTAGTGGATCTTGCAAGAAATATACCATGTCTTCTTCCTTCATATCCTCAATGTTTTTCTTCAATTGATTCATACTTGCATATATACATATAATCATTCAATTCCAAATAACTTTTCGCTACAATTTTAGTTTGTAGTTCATTCAATTTTAACGATTGGGAATGGGTTTCCAAAATTAAGTTTTTATGAGTACTATAATATATTATAGTTGTTAACATTGTCTTCTTGATTTTCATGTTCACATGTAGCGACTTCCCCTTCACCATGTCTAAGGATCTCTACTTATCAACAAAAATCAACTTCCTCACTCCAATTGGGTCTCTATTCTAAAACATATTACCCTTTACTACATTAGTGGTCTTCGACTAAGACATCAATGGAACTTTGTCATTAGAATTTGATGCTTCTTCTATCTATTCACCTTCAACTTTTTGAACTTTAAAGAATTTATTTCCATTCTAGATCCTAGAAATAATCTATGGATGCAATTTCCAAAAATGACCATTGTTATTAACTCATTCTTACAATTTTCACATTGTAAGTTCTTCTATGTGGCATTGGAAAAATTATTCTTTCCCTTTTGCTTCGCTTTTCCCTCTTTGATATTTCTTCCCTCTTTTTTGAAAGAGTTCATTCTGTCAATGGATTTCCTAACTCATTTTCCTTCAATATACAAGGTTTTCTTATATGCCTCATCAAGGACCTTGACCTCAAATAGGATCACCTCCTTCTTGGTATGGTTGAACAACTCATTGATGTACTTCATCATCACCTTCCTATTAGACTTGTTGATACCTAGTTGGATGTACTTCATTCTAAACTCAATTGTATTTTCTTAAACTCCTTATCCTTGTCTTTTTCCGAGTTGATACCACTTGAAATATTGTCCTTCTTCATACTCCATAGTCCATATAATTGGTCTAGTACATATTCCTCGAAGTCTCAAGCTTTAATTATGTGTATGTATTTGCTTAAAGACTTTCAACCTTATGATATTTTAGAACCATCGAAACACATAATTTATATCTTTGTCATAACTTGCTAAAATTCATTACTTAAACTCAAGACTTAAGATTGTAAGATTAGATAACATGTTTCTCCATTTTTTCAAAAAATATTCTAAATCTTTTAATTATAACATTTTTTTTCAATTTTTAAAAATATAAAACTCAATTTAAATACCTCTAATAAATTCAATTTTTTTAATAAGAATACAAATAATATGGATTTTTTTTTATAAGAATACAAATAATCTGAACATGTCTCCAAATCCTTTTATACACTGAATAATCAACCAATGCAATCAACTCAATGAAACGATTCTCTTTTACATTATTTAAATATTCATCTAATAATAAGCAGCATTTGACATTATTAATGAAATAAATGAGATCCCATTTTATTTTTGTAAGTTGATTTTCCTATATCTTTTTAGATATGAAATTATAAAAAAAAAAATCTATTGGAAAGACCTGCAATCAACTCAATGAAACAATTCCCTTTTACATTATTTAAATATTCATCTAATACTAGGCAACATTTAACATTATTAATGAAATAAATGAGATCCCATTTTATTTTTGTAAGTTGATTTTCCTATATCTTTTTAGATATGAAATTATAAAAAAAAAACTATTGGAAAGACATGATGTCGATTTTTTAGACTCTATGTAATATAATGAGTGATTTATTTTTCTAACTATAATAAATAATTTCATTGTCTTTTTATATTTATTTGGTTTTCTTAAACCCATATGCTTTATGCTTTACGTTTAAGTATACAAACTTTATTAAATAACCATTTCTTTACGATGTTGCATATTTTCTTATGTCCATTTTATTATATAGTACTTTTCCCATTGAATTCAATGTAAAAATAATATGTTAGAATAAAGATTTTTTCAATTTAACTTATTTATAAAATTAGCTTATGTATATATGAAAGGATATTTATGAGTACAATTTTACTAAGTTACAATAACCAACTACATTAAGTAACCAAGTTGTTGTATATATCTCTATGTATATACATTAAGTAACCAAGTTGTTGTATATATCTCTATGTATATATGAAAAGAGTGTAATTTTACTTCAGAATTTGATATCAAAGTACATTAAATTATACATATAAGTGTATGAAAAAATATTCATAATAGAATATAGTTTTACATGTTTTATTTAAAAAAATAAAAATATTTATCTATTCAAAATTTATATATTGTTTTATTCATAAATTAAATACAATTTGAATATATTTTACTTACAATCATTCTTTATATTATTTATATTGTAGCTATAATAAAAATTGAATTAAGTCTTTCATATTTTTATTATTATTTATAACATAACTCTTACAAAAATTGAATTTAATTTTATCATAACATTTTCAAATCAAAATTATGTTTTTCCTTTTTTCTAATATTTGTTTCATTTGTTTTATTTATATGTAGTTTTTATAAAAATTAAATTAAATTAATATATAATTATTTTTATTTTGTTTATATATACATAGTAGACTTTCTTTGAAGTCTTAATGAATATTATAAATAAAATTATATGTTAAGATGTTATTATTAATAATTGAATTTCACTATTGGATTGAGCTTTTTAGGGAGTAACTGCAGGCTAGGGTTTGGCAGTCACAACCACAACAAAGGACAACATGAGCACCAAGGGGGGCGGTAATGGAACCCCCTCATACGAGCAGGTAGTGGTAGACATAGGGAAAGGCCCACGAGGCATAGGTTTCAAAGCACCAATGACAAGAACTTCAAGATTAGAACCGGAAAAGAGCCAAGAAAACAACCAGGGAAAAGGCGATCACATGGGGGAAGAAGATAGAGAAACTCATAAGGAAGCGCAAGAAATGATGAGCCCCAATGGGGAAAAAGGGYGCAACCCATGTAAACCAAAAACAACAATGATACCCAAGGTAATACTRGAAGATCCGCAAACGCAACTCTACAGGGACCAGATGAAGACGCATGCACTAAACTGCAAGTTTATGGGCTTGTGGCCCACAGAAAGAACATTGTGCAAATAAATTAAATATCAATGGAAGCCATGCAGAGAAGTGGAACTCCATCTGAGCTCGAAAGGTTTCTTCACAACAATATTCACGAACCTGGAAGATAGGGATATGGTCTTTGAGGGGGGCCATACTTCCATGCCTCAAGAGGACTGTACATGCGACTATGGAAGGAAAACTTCTCCCCAGAGAAAGAAAATTTAAAAAATGTACTTGTTCGACATAGACTTTACTCCTTGTTGTTAGATTACTCTCTACCTTCCACTTTCGGAGAAATAGGGAACAAATTGGGAAAATACGTGAGCACATCTGAAGCAGTCCTAAAAGGGAGATATACATATTATGCAAGAATCTTCATAGAGATGGATGTGTCGGGGGAACTCCCAGAAGCCATAAGCCTAGAACTCAAGGATGAGGAATGGATACAAAACATTGACTATATGCGCAGATCCCTTTCAGATGCAGAAGATGTCACGAACATGGACACCTAATCAAAGAATGTCCTCTCATTAAAAAACAAGAAGCATAAAACACCAAACTACAGCAGGATGAGGATGGATTTATAAATCCAAACCACAGAAACAAAGCTAACAAGAATCAAAGTAAAACCCCAACAGGGAAAAATCTGGAGGCCATGAATATAACAGATGGATGGGACAAGACCAACAAAGGGGAAGAAAGAGGAAAGGATAAGGAAAAAGATAAAGAAACCAGGGATCAAGAAAGAAATGAGTACACATATATCCCAAGAAAGAAGATGCGAAAGGGGGATAGCACAACTCCTATGGACGGAGAAACCAGAGATGCCAACACCCCCATGCAGGCAGTAGAAAAAGACGCGTAAATGACTCCAAGTGACGTAGGAACGGAATATCCTAATCTAAGAGATGTAATGTACCTCAAAAGTCACCATAAAAAAAAATGATGAGACATTTATCTCCAATTTCATCCTTACAAGATTATAAAAACAAAGTCTTTATTAAAGTTATAATTTCCTTGTCGTAACTTATACTTGTCACACTGTAAGGTGCCCTCTACAATCCTATCTAAGCTATAGGATGCAAGGATTATACAATGAGTCCTCCAAGGTTTTAGTGGTTTTCCCCCTTTTGATTCTAATCCCCACTTAGACATAATTTCAAATTCCCCGAGACTAGCCTTAAGACTTATAGCCTAGTCTCTCTCCCTACACAAAGGAACTTTTGGGATTACGTGCAAAACTGAAATGCAAGGTCAAATCGAAAGTGATTAA
>SNQJ01S0207071.1:8455-24762 GCA_010110895.2 Picea sitchensis
TGACCCTTGGGGGCTTCTATAAGACTTATGAGGGGTTCTCCAACTTCATATGGTCATAACTCTCTAACCATGAGGAGTTATGTGACGTTTCACATACCACTGGAAATGGCATGACAAGCACTATCCATCTAGGATAGTTTCACTGACAAATTCACTGTCCTTCATCTCATTATTCCATAAAGAAGCATGGGTTCTCTCACTCCTCAAAGCGTCTTCCCATGAGGGCTTTCACCATAAGGGGACCACTTTGGAGTTCATCCATATTTACTTCTTATCAACCATGATAAGACAATAATGAGTCATCTTTACATCAAACAAAATTGGGTCCATTACCCAAACCTTTGTGCTATCGGGCTTTCTTCAATGGTTGACATCAATGACAACCAACCTTAATCAACAAAATATTTGTGAAATCCAACAATGTTTGGATCTTTTCTTGTCACAGTGTGGTCCATCTCATGTATTGGTCTTCATAGTTATCAACAAGGTAGTATTTTTCCTTGACCGTATCCACAAAAAAATCCCAAGTGGGCTCGACCACATATATTCCAGATTCCTCTGTGGAACTTTGCTCCCAATAATTTTCCCACCAATGTTTGACATGGGGGAGAGCCTTAAGGAGTGTGAAGGTGATCTTTTCCATGCCAATTTTTTTTTGAACAGAGAAATAACCTTCTAATAGATTTAACCATTTTTCTAGGGCATCCACATCCATCTGACCTTAAAATATGGGAATATCAAAATTAACTTGTACCTTGAAGGGAGAGGTTCCTCCAAAATGGTCGCTTGATGAAGATGCACATGTTGCTATCGACATTCATTGAAGGATGTGTGCAAAATTATCCAGTATTTCATCCCTCTGTTGCGCAAGAGCTTTCTCAAGCAACAGGTTAATAAAATCTTTTGCTTCGTCGTTTTTCTTTTCTACCGCCATAGAGGGTTTTTTGGGTGTGCGAGAGAGATTGTCCTCAAGAGAGACAAGCTCGGGGCCCAATTTGTTATACTTAGGCCTCATTGGGGACATGCACTAAAAAACAATCAAGAGTAGCCTGCTCTGATACCACTAATCTAGATTATTTTTGGAACGAAATGAAAGCAGAGATATTATAATGAAATACACATAAAAATTGCCAGAAACAGAGAAATACGACTGTTCGACAACACATGTATTCCAATAGAGGACGAACACCTTCAGTAATCACTCAAATAACCAGATCAAAGATCAACACACTGATGTTTTCACGTGGTAAAACCCCTACGGAGAAACATCCACGACCCCAACCAACACGACCACTTGGAGCAGTTTATTAATGCAAAAGAAAAAGATTACATAGAGATTTTACAAGAGATTTTCTCACAATTGATCATCGACAGATGACCTCCATGCTCTTTAAATAGAGATCATGGACCAATCGGGTGTTAAGCCACAGATCAATGGCCATTAAGATTGAGGAGAGTATGAACCGTCAGATCACTCTATGTCGGGAACATATCATGACCGTCGGATTTCCTAACTACGAATGCATACTAAAGAAACAAACTTTTACCTAATGATACATTATACCAAGTAGATATTAACTAACTCCTAAGTGTCTAAATATTCTAACAACGAAAATACATGATTTCTATTAATGAAAGAATTGTAAAGACACTGTAAAAATACAGAGTGCAAGACTCGCTAGAATGGTGGCAGCTTTATCTCTGAGAAGAGATGTGACGACTACGCTCATTCGCAAGAAGATGATTACAATGAGGCTCTGAAGGCCTTTTTATGATAACCTGAATGCCAAAACCATAGACATCCAAAAACCTAACCGTAGGAGATGAAGTGCCAAAAGTCATGTGGGCCCCGTTTGGGTAAGTTAGTACATTAATTTCCTAGGGTCGTAACTTTTGCATATGATCTCCATTTTAGGTGTGTGATATCCTTTTGGAAAGGTCTTTTCAAGAACTACGCATTATGTTGTCAAACTCTGACTTCGTCTACAATTTGACTGTGACAAGCCAATAAAACACTGTTTAGAGCCCCAAAAGGACCCTGAAAGTACATAAAGATGTAATGACATAAAACTTCCAAAATAAGCCAATTGGAATAGGTGGGTGGCCAATGATATCCACCTGGATGTTGTGTAGGGATTCAGGATAGCCTCGTAAGTGCAGAACCCACAATTACAAAGAACTGTCCCCATTACAGAGAAACGTGTTGAACTGAAAACTATCCAGATGAGCCAGTTGGAATATGGAACATGTGGGTGGCCACCAATATCCACCTTGATCACATTCACATCAAGCATGGCAGACTTAAATGGTGTTATTTCACTTCTTGGATCTAGACAATATGTCTACGTACAAGGGAGTGACTCTAGCTAAGTCTCATCACCAATCTTGACACATCTAATTGTGTGTGATGAAGTGGCGAAGGTATTATTAACCTATGTACCAAAAGAAATCCATTATTGGGAATCAAGTAAAATTGTATCTAATAATAAGGAAAACACAACAATACAATCAACACACTTTGGAGATTAGTCCTCGAGAAAAGATACACTTGGAAATGGAAAGCAAAGCCAATTTTGGTATAAGATTAGTTTTGTTTTATGTACACGAATGAATTTTCTCTACCCAATAATCCATCTAACATTGTATTTGCACTCATATAACACTTAACAATATTGAACAATACAAAACAAAGGAGTTTACACACATATATATATAAGTGAACAATGTACAATGACAATTACACATCTATGGAACAATGTACATATGACAACTTATAAACACAATATGGAAACAATTTATATATATATAACAAAACACAATATGTTAACAAAATGTTATTCACGTCATAATAAGCAAACGTATAACGAATAACAATGCACACAATAACGATTGAATAACAAATAACAACAAAACACTATATATTAATGAACAAATAATAATGCACACAACATAATGCTCATAATAACAAAACAATTAAATAATGCACACAATAACGATTGAATAACAAATAACAACAAAACACTATATATTAATGAACAAATAACAATGCACACAACATAATGCTCATAATAACAAAACAATTAAATAGACAATGTGACTAACAATAAAACAATTAATTTGACAATCCAAAAGAACATAATTTAACCCACATAACTTACACAACTTATATCACAACACAATAACACGACTCATTATAATAATACAATGTACAATCATAACATTCTTAAACAATGTACAATTGATCCTAAAATGGAGGGAACCTATACAACACTTGATCTAAAAATTAAGTTCTACACCACTTTCTTATTCCAAAATCTTTTATTGATAGTGCTTATAGTATGGAAGTGATTTATCTTACTCAAACAATCACTTTAACTCATGATCATAACTTTCATAATCCATCTTACATAAGCAAATGCAGAATCACTTTATTAATGCTCAAATGCTTCAAGTACAATAAAAAATTTACAATACAAGAGCTGAAGATGCCTTTCAAATATGTTGTTTTGACGTAGAAAACAACATCACCCTTGCATTCCTCTCCAAAAACTGAGAAAAATGAGTATAAAGTCGGATATATTATGCTTACAGTGCCCCATAATCCCGTTGGCATGAAAAATAATACAATGATCTTTTTGTTGCTTTGCTCAAATGTATAAACATAGTGCATTGTTGAATTCCTAGCGAAAAATCATGCAAAATTGATATAAATTACTTGAAATTCCCTCAAGGTGACTCCATCGTACCCTTCATACCCTTGACACTCTTAATGAGACTAAAATCTACATAGAAATGTGTGTTCCATGCATTGGAATGTGTCCCATGGCCTTGGGGTGCGCTCCATTAAACATGGCGCCCCTTCTAACCAAATTCCATAACTTTAGGCACACATTAATTACATTTTGGTTGGGTTTTGTAAGCAAATCCTATCTATAAGGGAGTTGGTTATAGTAATATTGTTAAACCATTTGCATGGTTGGGGTCATCCATTCCATTCCCACCGACCCTAAGTCTTTTACTATATATATAACATGTATATAGTTTCATAGTTAGAAACGACCTCGAAATTTTGGCATATGGTTATAATATATATATAACAAAATTCCCGCCAAAATATATGTTAAGTCCCTTCTGCAATATGTGTGGTTATATGATGGTGTAACATGATCAAGGGCCAAGGGTTGAGGGCTTAGGCCCTTTGGTCACCCATATGAAGTTTATTATAAACTTCAATATGTAATATGCCATATAGCTATCAAGGGATATGCAATGGCACGTTGGTAGAGTGGGCTTTGTTATGACCTTTTGGAGGTCATGTGGTCGAAACCCTGCTAGTCCCAAACATTTTATACAACCATGACCTTATAGGCCAATGAGGGGTTGCCACATGGCGACCTCTCATTGGCACTTCCAATGCCACATGTCGAACTATGATTGGAGCCACTTGTCAACCAACGATTGTACCACTTGTATGTACAGAGGTTGTTGTAATAAGTCAGCTTGGAGCTGCCACTTGTCAACTTGTGATCCTGCCACGTGTCTCTTTAGGGTTGATTTTTTCCCTGGTTTCCCTGAACTTTGACCAGCGATAACTTTTGGTTGAGCTAAACTTTGACTAGCTATACTTTTGCATACAGACTTCGTTTGACTTGTCATTTGTGCCCTTGGAAAAATGACGACGAGAGCTTCACAATGATGTATTTTTCTTGAACTTTTGAGAGGGTCAAATCTTGAGCTTTTCTAAACCTTTCTAGATCCTTGTGAGCATTTTGGATCCTCCTGGACCTCTGTGAGCGTTCCTGGATCCTCCTGGATCATTCCTCCTCACTGGGAAGCTTTTGGAACACCAAAAGGTTTTCATTCAGACATTAAATGAGGGAGATGCCTCCCCACTTGCCATGTGTCTCTTCCCCATGCTTGGACCACTTGACTCATTACAATCAACTGAATAACAAGGATGAAGGTTGAAATAATGTTGCTAACATAATAAATCACTCTCAGACTTCCACATTCATATTTTCCACTACTGGCCATGCACAACATATCAACAGTAGTAGCGAACATGTATATGCTACTGCCAATGAATTAACAACATTCCTTCTCTTCCTGGCAAAATCCTTGTCACTTATCATCTTTAGAAATATTGCATGCAAGTGACCTTCATGTGGCAACTTTGGAGAATTATGAAACACTTCATGACTAGGAGATAAGTTGTTTATTTCATTATTATATTCCAAATCATATCCTTCACTTGCTTTTGCAGACATCATAGATACATTCTTGTTTTCATTCACAACACCTACAATTGTGATTCGTGTCTTGTCACCTGATTCAGATCCTAAATCTTGTTGGACTGTGACAATAGCCTTTTGCTTTTCTTTTCCTCCATAATTTTTAGGCCTTAATTCAGGATGCAGCTTCCAACAATGATCTTCATCATGTATGGTTTTCTTGCAATGAGTACATGCGAGCTTTGCTTCTTCCTTCTTTACTGTAGCTACATGTTTCTCTTTTCCCTTGTTCTTACTTCCCTTTTGCTGAGCAAAATACTTGGAGGAATCATCTTTAACATCCTTCCCCCTGGACTCAAGATGCACACCTTGAACACATACTTCATCAAAATTAGTAGGATTTGACAAAAGAAGAGTATGAAAAATGTAACTATGCAAAGCACCAATGTATTTCGGAAGGGTTTCTGTAGAATGTAATGAAATATTTAAAGCCAATGCTTTCTTCCTAAACTCCTTACTAAAATCCTACACACTCTATCCTTTTCCTTGCCTTAGATATTTCCATTCCATAATTTCCTTTTGTTGATATGCCAAAGGATAAAATTGTTTCCTTAATGCAACTTTGAATTCTGACCAAGAAGAAAGAATATTAACACTCTTTTGGATACCTTCATGAAGTTTACCTTCCAAACCAAATCAACTCTGTACCTTCAAGGTGAAGAGAGGCCAATTGAATCTTTACCTCATCTTCATCAATCTTCTGAACATGACAATAAACTTCTATTTGTCCAATCCAATTGTCTAGTTTCTCTTCATTAGAATCGTCCTTATACATGGGCAAGTTAAACTTGACATCCAACTTTAACAATGGTTTCTTTGAAGAAATTTTCTTACAGATAAATGAGGGCAGAGAAGTGGAAGGAGATGAAGGAGGTGAAGGTGTAGAAGGAGGTGAAGAAGGAGGTCTAGAAGGAGGAAGATCATCTTCTTTCTTAACTTGTCCAGAACTTTCTCCTTTTCATAATCCTCTCTCACTATAGAGCTCTTCCATCATTGCCTTCATCTGATTAAAGGCATTGAAGAAGTTATCTTCAGATTCATAAGAACCTATTTTCCTTGGTGAAGCCATCTCTTCTCTTTGAGTGAATCTCCTTGAACCAATCTCCAGATTACAACTCTCAAATTTTCCTTCACCACACTTGTGTTTAGCCCTTGTAATCATTCACATGTCAAACCTGGCTCTGATACCACTTGATCCGAAAATGCATAGAACCTATACAACACTTTATCTAAAAATATCACTAAGTTCAACACCACTTTCTTATTCCAAAATCTTTTATTGACAATGCTTATAGCATGGAAGTGATTTATCTCACTCAAACAAACACTTTAACCGATAATCATAACTTGCATAATCCATCTTACATAAGCAAACACAAAATCACTTTATTAATGCTCAAATGATTCAAGTACAATAAAAAGAATTTACAATACAAGAGTTGAAGACACCTTTCAAATATGTTGCTCTGACGCAGAAAAAAACATCACCCTTGCATTCCTCTCAAGAAACTGAGAAAAATGAATATAAATTTGGCTATATTATGCTTACAGTGCCCTAGAATCCCCTTGGCACACAAAATAATACAATGAACTTTTTGTTGCTTTACTCGAATGCAAAAACATAGTGCAATGTTGAATTCCTAGCAAAACATTGTGCAAAATTGATATAAAATACTCAAAATTCCGTCAAGGTGACCCCATCACGCTCTACGATGTAGCCTCACACCCTTGGCATGCTTTATGAGACTAAAATCTACATAGAAATGTGTGTCGCATGCATTTGAATGTGTCCCATGGCCTTGGGGTGCACACCATTAAATAGGGCACCCCTTCTAACCAAATTCTGGAACTTTAGACACACATTAAATACATTTTGGTTGGGTTTTGTAACCAAATCCTAACTATAGGGGAGTTGGTAATAGCAATGTTGTTAAGTTGTTTCCATGGTTGGGGTTGGGGGTTCCATTTCCATTGAACGCAAGTCTTTTACTATATATAACATGTATATAGTTTCATAGTTAGAAAAGACCCTAAAATTTTGGCTATGACTAATATATATTTTGGCGGGAAGTTTGTTAGTTCACGTGGGAAGTTTGTTATATATGTATATATCAAGGAACATGTGATGGTGTGTTGATAGAGTGAGTTTTGTTAAGACCTTTGGGATATAACATGTATATAGTTTCATAGTTAGAAACGACCCTGAAATTTTGGCTATGGCTTATATATATATATATATATATATATATTGGCGGGAAGTTTGTTAGTCACGTGGGAATTTTGATATATATATATATATATATATATATATATCAAGGAACGTGTGATGGCATGTTGATAGAGTGGGCTTTGTTAAGACCTTTGGGAGATGATGTGGTCAAACCTTGCTAGTCTCAAATATTTTATATAACCATGACCTTATAAGTCAATGAGGGGTCGCCACATGGCAACCTTTCATTGGCTCTTCCAATGACACATGTCGAACTATGATTGGAGCCACTTGTCAACCGACGATTGTACCGCATGTATGGCTCTTCTAATGCTACATGCCGAACTATGATTATAGCCACTTGTCAACGACATATTGTACTACCTGTATGTGCAGAGTGTGTTGTGCTACGTCACCCTAGAGCTACCACTTTTCAACCTGTGAGCCTACCACGTCTCTCTCTCTTATCCCACCACTTGTCTCTTCAGGGTTGACTTTTACCATGGTTGACCTAAACTTTGACTAGCCACAACTTTTGCATACATACTCTGTTTGACTTGCCGTTTGCGTCATTAGAAAGATGACAACAAACTCTTTGCATTGATGACCTTATAAGTGAATGAGGGGTCACCACATGGAAAACTCTCACTGGATCTTCCAATGCCACATGTCGAACTATGATTGGAGCCACTTGTCAACCGACGATTGTACCACCTGTATGGCTCTTCTAATGCCACATGTCGAACTATGATTGTAGCCACTTTTCAACCATAGATTGTACCACATATATGTACAGAGTGTGATGTGCTACGTCACCTTGGAGCTTCCACTTGTCAACCTGTGAGCCTACCACGTGTCTCTCTCTGATCCCACCACGTGTCTCTTCAGGGTTGACTTTTACAATGGTTGACCTAAACTTTGACCAACCACAACTTTTGCATCCAGACTCTGTTTGACTTGTCGTTTGCATCATTAGAAAGCTGACAACGAGCTCTTTGCATTGATGTCCTTTTCATGTTGTGCTACGTCACCCTAGAGATTCCACTTGTCAACCTGTGAGCCTACCATGTGTCTCTCTATGATCCCACCACGTGTCTCTTCAGGGTTGACTTTTACCATGGTTGACCTAAACTTTGACTAGCCACAACTTTTGCATACAAACTCTGTTTGACTTGTCGTTTGCATCATTAGAAAGCTAGAAACAAACTCTTTGCATTGATGTCCTTTTATTGAACTTTTGAGAGGGCCTAATTTGAGATTTTCTAACCCTTTCTAGATCCCTGTGAGTGTTCTAGATCCTCATGGACCTCTTTGAGCATTCCTAGATCCTCCTAGATCAACAATCATGTCATTGACAAAATATAACAAGTGATGTTGCAATGGTTGTACCACAATGTTTATGACACGTGTGCAACAATGCATAACATGATGTAAAATGAAATATCACAATAATACACCCTGCGTATGTTGATAATCTATCATGTAACGAAAATATACGTGAATACACACAACTTTGAATGTTATGCAATGTTAAACCAAGGAATGAAGAGATATTAGTGAGATAAAATTAGGGCTGAGATGTCAACATGAAGGAGTAGAGGCGTGAGGAGAGGTGAATGCACTGGAGAGTATGGAGATTCGCAAAGACTACATGTTACATGAGGAGAAGGCGTCTGAAAGAATAGATCTGAATCTGAGAATGAAAAGGGTAGCAACAAATGAATTTATAGAGATGGAGTAAGGCTCGACAATGTGCAACAAATACATGAGAATTCGAAGGAGATCTGTAATTGAATGCAAAGGAATGGAAGCTATGGGTGTTCTGATATGAGGATTAGTCTTACAAATTCTAAAGCATTATAGAACAAAATTTTAAATGAGAATAAAAATATCACACAACTAGAATAAAATCAAATGCAAATGACGATCTAAATTCGTTAATGGAAGGCCAGAACATTACCAAATCGAGGGGCCCTTCCCGACCTGGACAACGCTCCTAGAGAAGCTATCTCAGATCAATAAGTAGATCATAACTTCTGCGATAACCAACTCTTCATTAATAAAATGAAATCAACTTACAATTGGATGCCCAATCTCCATTACAATAATTCTCTGTGGAATAATCAACTTATTGATCAAATTAATTCCCCTACCCTATAGTTACTACAACATTTATACAAATTTCCAATCGAACTAATTCCCCTACCCTATAGTTACTACAACATTTATACAAATTTCCAATCTAACTAATTCCTGTAATTAGTTGATTTGGGAAAATCAATTCATAACTTATTTATTTAATTTTTGGAAGGTTATGGCTTACAATAACCTTCATAAAACTAATTACTAAATATTATATAACATGAAGCAAACTCTTGCCATCACCTTCTCTTAGAGGTTCCATGTAGCATCTTTGACTTTTCCTTTGTCTGGTTGCTGGAGCTAGGAAGAAGCGACTTGAACGTAAACTCTTTAATAATAAACCATAAGATAATTCGAACCCATATCTCCAAGGCCACATCATAAAATTTGTGCAAATATCAGTTGGAGAACCATCCATAAATTTCAAACCGTTCCTTTGTTTGGAAAATGGCTTGAGTAGTGCTCAATTTCCCATGCTAGGAACAAAACCCATGTTCCATATTCTTCATATTCATCTTCGTTTGCATGAAAATCGAGGAGAAAGTTGACTATCTGGAACCTTTGTTAATTTCAGCTGAATTATTTCTCCTATGTTGGAGGTCCACACGTGCGACCTTGACACATTTTTGCCATCATGTCTGCATGTCGACGCTGCTACAGAGATAACCCATGTTCCCATTTTTTTCCTAGAAACATGCGAATATGTCAAACAATGATGGGTACCAGAATGACATTGATGGTGCAGGAGCACTGAACTATAGTAATGGTACATGAATGTTGATCATGCTCGTACACGAATCACACTTCACAAACCATCATAAGTAAACCATGATATAATCATCTTTTAATCACTAAAAATGTAGAAAATGATGTATTAACCACACTAGATGTATAATTGTGAATGACAACGTTTAGTAAGGATTTATGGTGTGTATTAATAACGAAATGCATGTTTACAAATAATAGCTTTATTAGGCAGATAAATATGCCAAAAACGGAGCCCAACACACCCCCAAACCCAAGAATTTGCATGTTCTCATGGAAATAAGAACTTGTAAATCTTTACTCATTTTATACTTTTGTTTAATTATCTCACATGAATAGATATTTGTGTCATTGTTTCTTTGTGATAGTGTCGGTTCTTGTGGAGCAACATTGAAGGTGTTGGTTCTTGTGGAGAAACACCCTTCACAACTGAGTTTTATCCTATTGTCACAACAAACTTGATTTTCTTTGAAACAAAGCAACAAAAATTATCATGAAAATGGAGGACAAACAAGAGATGGGTATTATGACAGAGTGATGGTGGTATGAGTGTGGAGAATGGTTTGTGAAATGATGGGTATGGTGGTTGTATGAACTTGGACACCTTTATACTCTCTATCTTACATTTATTTTAAGACCAAGATTTACTTGTGGTTCTTTGCCTGGATAGGAAACAATTACTTCATCCTCTTATTCAGAACATTCAAATGACCTAGGAATGCTTTATGATGTACAAGGAGAAGACACGTATAGATGTTTCTTTATGTTTGTATTTGTATACCACATATTTCCTTTTCATTGCTAGGCCTTATGATTATAGTATAGATTTTATTATGACTGGTGGAGTGAAAATGGAAGGTGATGGTACTTTGTAAGTGGTAATAGTGCGTAGGGGAGTGTGGAGTGGGTAATAGTGGTTATGCATCATGTTTTCTGAATTCTTAGTAAATTAAAGAGATTTATACTTGTTTTACCTCAAGTTACCTTTTCTTTGAATTCTGATGCATGTTGAAGTGGAAGCTATGCAAAACATGATGAAAGATTAGTGGAACCATGATGTGGACCATTGAAAGTTTAAGATGAGGTAGCGAAAGGCTAAGTACTACTGAAGAGAACATAAACTGATGAGAGTTTCACAAAAGATGATGAGAGATGAAGAGAACAAAAGTTGATCTCTTGGATCCTGTTGAAGAAAAAAAAATAGGCTGAGATGACTGAAGATGTTGGAGCTGCTAAAGAGAGATTTGGAAGATATGGAAGGGATATTGACATCTCCCCCAAACCCAAGAGTTTTCATGTCCTCATGCAAACTGCTTAAGAATGAGTGGCAATCTTTTATTAGAACACGTGGCTACAAGAAAACAAACTTCTGCCAACTTTTGTTGATACCAATCTGAGAGATGTTAAGAACAAAAATGTGAGAGCTACTAATGAATTGTGGGCACAAAGTCCATGAATACTAAACCTGACCATATAGAGAGAAAATCATAAGACCGTATAATAAAAATACAAATTGATCATATAGAGAGAAAATCCTAAGACCGTATAATAAAAATACAAACTGATCATAACATGAAGTACATCCAATGCCACATTCATTTAAAAATTTCCAATACATATTTGATGACAATTAGCATGAATGCACATAAATTTTCAGATTTGAACATATCGCTTATGAATATATTCCCTATGACTTATTGAGATAATTCAAGCATAACTCACATAAAATATTTATAATTAGCTTTTAGTATTTCTATTCTATAACAAAGATTTTTATTTCCTTGCTTATACAAACTTCATCAAAATATTAGCAGCACTTATGTTTAGATAACCCTGTATAAATTAGAGTAGGGATTTTGTTCTTTCCTTTAGATAGGAAAATAAAAAGAGTATCAATAATCTCAACCAATGAAAACCACATAGGAATCCAACCAACCTTTTCCGATCTCAAAATATTTACAATAACTAAAGTAATAAAGATAAATTTCACAGTTGAGTATATTAGGCTTCTAAGATAATGGTCCCACTCTTAAGATAGTACATCTTAGATATATTATGAATTAGATGATAGGGTCTTAAGGTCAACTTATGGTTATTCTAAAGTGGCAGTTAGATGGAGTTCATTTAGCCCTAGCTCTAACCACTCATGTTTCTTCTTGATAGAACTTCGCAAGTGGCATTGTACATAGGGACAAAATGGATTAGGTTTAGTCAATATAAGTCTTATGGGTCCAAACCTCCTGCCAAAAAACGTCTATATCCTTGACGAGATAACTTTTTAAACCCATTTTAATATGAGAGCTCTTATCCCATTACTTCCTTTTTACAATTTGCATAACAAATATAATTAGATATGGATGAGCAAACATCATAAATCCTTCTATAGGCATGGGATGACCATTCCCTCTCTAGGTAGAATGGCCCAATTCCCACGAGTATCCATACCCCTGATGGGTTTGCCTAGTAGTACCACAGACCGGGGCCCGCTGCCAACATGCGTCTATAGCCTCAATGGGTTGGCCTCTTGCACCCATTTTCTATCAGAGGCTATGGTCCAATGACTTCCACTCTTCAAGTTTATCATATATGTATATGTATTCGGTAGATGGAGGAGATGCTCTGAAAATCCCCTTAAAGGCACGAGATGGTACCAATTTGAGGGTAGAAAGATTACCTTCCTATAGGTTGTCCTTATGTAAAGGGTACTTGATGAGTTTAGTCAGTTTTGAAGTCATATCTATGGTCAATCCCTTTTAATGTGTGGTGGATGAAGCCACTGGAGAATATCCCAAAAGTATCTCTAGTCTCTAAGGTCATCTTCTTCACATAAAATTATGGTAGTGTTCCCATGGGTAGAAACTTCATGCACTCTCTTGCTACTCTTTAATAAAGATGCTCTACTGACCAACTTTAAGCATAGATCAGGTTGTACTAGCTACCTATGGGCCTAATAATATGGACTTCTGACTTTAAGTAATCCCACAATATAATTAAAGATAGGGCTATAAGTTACTGTTGTAATAAATAACCTAAAATTTTGTATAAAGAAGGGAAAATAAATCCCTTTAAAAAACTGAAAATGATTGGTTATAACAAAAAGTCTTGGGTTTGATATTTGAACTCTTTTCTTTTTTAGTTTTACCCTGTTAATAATTGTCTAAACTGTAAATTCCAACAAGGAAAATAATAGGGAAAACTAATAAAAGTCACTGAACAATCTTCAAACAAGCAATGTTTAGGGAAGTAATAGGGAAAGAAATTCATTCAATTGTTCTGAAACAGTCTTAAGCACTAAAAGGTCAAAATAAAAGACAATTTTGACAAGACAACATAACCAAAAGAAATGAAAAATTACTTCCCTGAATAAGTCACGAAGATGTTCTCCCAATTTAGCTGAAAAGAGAATGCCCGCGAAACTCCAACAAATCATCATAGCCTAATTTATTTTAAAAACTTGGAGAAAGATCTAACTATCCACCGAAAGCATATTAAAAATTATGGGGGCAACAAAACTCCCTTAAAATTAGTTTCTCAGCCTAACAGTTCCAATTAATGAAAAAGACAAAAAAACAGTGTTGCATTATACTAAACTAACAACTATATGCAACATTTATTTATTTATCTACTATCCTACCTTACCTAAGAAAATAACCCTTTTCAAGTATACGAGTGCTTCCAATGAATCCATGTGCGCAACAAGATTACCAACATACGCATATCCAGGTTTGAAAAATATACTTGGTGAAATATTTGAATATAAGAAACCAGCTTCACTTATTGATATGATGCTAAGAGATCATGTTGAATGATGGAGGAGTATTGTGGTATCACAATTGTTTGGAACCAAGCTTTGATGGGATCTCCTTGGTTCCCTTGTTTATCACCAACTATCTTCACATCCTCCTTTGTCATGTTGTGCAAATCTTTTTGTCGGTTGCTCTCTTAAATGCACAAGGGATCTAGTGATAAACATACCAAAAATTATTTGACCTCTGGCTCTAGTAGTTATTCTTCATCTGATATGGTCCATGACTCTTTAATATCCTTTGCATATTGGCAAGGATGATCAACGAAGGCTTCTGTGTCTTCTTCTCAATGTTTCTCAGGGGTCCTTTGCTCCTCTCTAAATCCCTGAGATGTAGATACACTTCTGATCGCAACCAAAATTTGTTCCTCTTGGGATGAAGATATGGTTCCAATGGTTGTCAGTATTTGAGAGATCTCTTGGAGTAGCATTTCCACTTTTGTTCCACAAACTCTTGAACACCCTTCTTGTGATATTTGATAGGTCTTGTCTTGGACAAGACAAGGATCAATATACAAAGGGATATTATAGCTCCAAAAACTAATTAAAAGCTTAATTTTAAAATAAATGGATTAAAACTAACTGCATAATTAAATCACACCACACTTACATGAAAATAAACACACTTGCATGAAAGGAATCGTCAAGGATTTGGAGAAACTCATAATAGTGATCACACAAGTTCTTACCTCTCGTCTTACTACTTCTCCTCCCCCAAGTTGTGTAATTTAAAGGAAACCTACCTACCTAGGCTTTAATCCTTTTTAGCACCTCCCCGACAATGATGCCAAAAATGTTGTGTAAATTATATGCAATAATTTCCAGACATCAAATTATTGACCGAGAGTTTTTAAACTTAGAGATGCAAAAACATGAAATGCGGGATCAAAGCCTATTCTAACCTATGCTAACACTAATGCCGACAAGAACACTTTAAGATTGAGTGAATGAAAGCAAGACAAGCTCAAATGAAAATTAACACCACATGATGTAGCTCAACATTGGATCACAAGATCATGTCTCCTTAGTTATATCACAATATTCAATGGCTTATTCATGTAGTGGTTAGCTAAGCTACATGTAAACCAAATTAAAGCGAACTAGATTAAAATACAAGAAGGGAAATGTTACGAGGAACATCTCTCTGTGGCTAGGGGTAAACCACAACAGATGAAAATGAATGCAAAAATCAACTATAATCTCAAGTATGCTATATAAACAAATATGCTAGCAAGACAAGATAAAAGGACTACCTCGTACAGATGTTCGATGAAGTCCACCGTTGGGCACTTGACCGAAAGAAATATACCTACAACTAGTTCTCAACAACCAAGAAACACAAGCATATGGTGATAATATATAATGTTATCACATTCAATAGCATAATCCATCAACATTCATAACAAATACACCCATGGAATAATAATTCAAATATTTGCGAGATATTAATTAGACGAGAAAAGAGTATTTCTATTAAGATATAATCAACAAAAGTGAATGAGTTACAAACTTACATGTTGGCACGGTTCGAAACCGAGAAACTAAGTTCCTTCCAGTTGGGCCTCCACCTCTTCAATCCTCCACCAAAGGAAAGCTCATATAAGAGAGACAATGAAGTTGTTAAGGTCCTAACCCGCACATAGGTAGATCAATGTATTCAGATGTAATAAAGGTCAATATTAATAAGGCCTTTCAATAAAATAGAATAAGGCGGATGTAAGAAGACCTAATAGAAGCGTCCGCTTCTAGAAGGATCTTCCTCTAGATGCTTCTCTTAATAGACATATTTAGTATAAATAAGATGCGAGGGTATGAGAACCCTAGCTTGGAGATTATTGTAACAGAGCGATGCTCGACTGGAGGTTGCCCCCTCGAAGAGGCCTGTGAACATTGCTATCTGAATCAAAGTGTTATTTATGTTGCTATTTCGTATATCATTTATGTGTATTGTGAAGATGATGCTGGATATTTTACTATTATTCTGTCATTTCTAGCATTTCATTTCTGTTCTGCATATTTTATATATCTGGTATCTTGCAAGTGGTATCAGAGCAATTTCCTTGGCAGAAATTGTGGGTATTTTTTTTCAGGGTAG
>SNQJ01S0207072.1:0-16308 GCA_010110895.2 Picea sitchensis
TTATAAAAGAAAAACAATAAATATGTTTATGTTCTTTCTTTATCTGCTTCCTAGAAGCAATCATTTTTCACATTGATTTTCGTAAGTTTCGATTAAAACTTGCAGCTTGTAAATCATGTAAATAAATGAGATTTGTATATCTTCTGCTTAAATACAACTACTACAGTTACATTAGAACATATATATATATATATATATATATATATTGTTTAGTAATTAGTTAGTTATTTCTCTATTTTATTTGTTTCTTTTAGGATTCTTAGATTGACTAACAGAGACATTAAACCCGTCAGAATGAGTTACACCAAAAGACTTGGGTTATTTAGACAACCCCGGACCAGACTCGCTCTTCCAGTTGATGGACGATCATTTTTGTTCGTCAACAAATGACGCTAGAAGGAGGGTCGAGGTCGATTTAATCATTAAATGTTTCACCTGTCATCTTTTCATAATTCCATATTTATAAATCCTTCTTATATATCATCTTATAATGCACTACAAGGCACACTAACTATTTGGAGTCAATTTCTTGAAATTCTTGATGGCTTCTTCCCAAATCACTGTGTCAGAACATGCTTTTAATGTCTCACTACCAGTTATTTCCAATAAGACAACTGTTCTCTTTTTAGAACTCACCTTTGATGGTGAAGGGAACACATCTGCAGTAGACCATATTTCCAACTTTTTTTATAAGTGTTTAGGACATAAGATCACTAATTCTAATGTTACATGCAGATTGTTCGCTCTCACTTTCCGAGGTCAGGTTAAGGTTTTGTTTGAATCTTTTTGGGCTGATTCTATTCATTCTTTGTCTGAGTTTGTATTTGAGTTTTTATCAGATTTTAACAACTATGATTACGATGAATTAAGTGAAGAATTAAGTTGCTTAAGGAAAGAAAATGGTGAATCATTCAATGATTTTGCAATTAGGTTCATCGATGTTGGTATTAGATTCCCTTTGAAAGAAATGTCGCTTATTAATGAATGGTTTGAATATCTCGTTTCTCCTCAGACAAGCAAGATCAATTAATTGTTAACCAATTTGAATTGAACACTAACACTCAATCTCAAGATAGTTCAAATTTTCATGTTGATTTTGAAGATTTTGAAGCACCACAATTTTTGTCGACTTCTTTCATTTTGGAAAATCATGAGACACATAATGCAATTGTCACATCTAATCATTCTTTGCAAACAATGTCTCCACCTGTTGAAGAATAAACCTTTACTTTAAAAGATGATAGTTGTCCCACTCTCATAGATTTTATAACAGTTTCTAAAGTAAAAGAGGTCGAATGTGAAGTTGATAATCATGCGGACGATAAATCTTCCCCTAATTTAGTTGAACAGATCCATGATCAATCAGTGGGAGACAAAATCATTAGGCAGACTATTAATCAACCTTCTATTTCTAGTTATTTTCTCTCAAATTTTTCCTTACATAATGAACCAAATTGTCTCTTAGAAACTGTCTCGTATTCTTTAAAAGAGAATACAACAGAGGTTTATCCGTTTATACAAGGAGAGGGAACAAAACCATATTTTGAAACGTATATAACCATCATTTCAAGGGATTCATTTCATCTCCTCAATTCTTCTACATATTATTCCTTGTATCCCGATATTTTTTATCCTAATGTTGTGAAATTGCATGTTCCATATTGCCTTGGAGAGAATTCAACATTATATAATCAGGTACAAAGAGGTTACCGAATAGAAGATAAAGAGGAAAATAATTCTACCCATGAACATATCAATTCTTATTCTCATCAATTATCCATGGGTAAATCAAAAAATGATTTGAAAGAGTCTCAAATTGCATCTTCCATTGATTCATCTCAATTTATTAATGTAATAGAAGATAAAGAGGAAAAATAATTCTACCCATGAACACATATTGTTAGAATATAGAAGATGGTGTGTGCTCGCTTACCATTGACGATACCCTCACACCCAACCACATGTCAAAGCCTCCTCCGAGCACCTTAACCTTTGACATGAGAATTCTCCGCACAAACCCTAGGCTAGATAGCCAAACAAAGAGTAGCACATCAATCCCTAAGTATAGCGCAATTTCAAAAGACTGATCGATGTTCCAAACCTCTAGCTAAGAGATATCCAAGCCAATATTGAATTCATAGTTGTCACGACCTGCACTCGCAGAACTCCTTTCTCCAAACTCCGCGGTAACTGACTACAACCGCAATGCACTAACTGAAAATGTCGCATTTAACTCGGCTCGTCTCTAAAACCTGTTGAGATGCTACAAATGAGAACCGGAGCCCTGTATTTATAGTAACTCATGTCGCTTGTTAAATGTGGGATTCTCCTTCTCACAACTGTGGTTCCGCTCAATATATTAGCTATTATTTCCGCCTAATTTCTCTTGGAGGATACAGCCCACACTATATTCTTGAGCCGACAAGGCTTCTAGGGTTATAAGAACACCATTAGGGTTTCTCTTTCTTCCCTGAGTCTTCTATTCTCGTCTGTTCACATGTAGAGGTAAATACATCCCAGAAGCAATAACATACACACTCCCTCCTAGCTAGAGAGAGGTATTTATAGGTAATGGTCTTGGAGCACAAAACATACCATTTACCCAAGAGTATCATTATAGTCATCTAGACTACTTCATGACTAGATCATGAGCATCAAATTATCATTTTATCAGTTGCATCATCTCTCAAACCATACTTCATCTGGAGTTAGATATGATGTCGATAAGTCACTCTCACCATAGAGTGATACAAGAGGGAGTAAAATCTTCCAACCGCTTTCCGTCTGAAAATTCTCTCTCGCTCATCATTCATCCGAATGATCATCATCTCCAATAAACTATTGATAGTCTTCAAGGCAATTAGAACAAGGATAGAACACACCTGCGGTTCATTCATAGTAGTACACAACTATAATCCAGTTGTTAACTACCACACCAAGCAACACACAAATACTTGATCAACAACATACAATTGCGAGCAGTGAAACACATTCACCACAATAGTCCCCATCTAATCATTATATAGTCTTCATAACAAACATCCGAGCATCCCGTATAGAAACAATACATGATAAAAATTGTATCATTCAAATAATCTTTCACTCCACGCCTCGTGAGATTCCAAAGAATGTCTCAACCACAAGAGGTCTTCGATGCTCAGAAATTAGAAACAATGTTATCATAAAATTGAATCAATTGGGCCAATATTTCACTCACCTCTCTGAGATATGAAAGAGGTTCCCTCAAGATAGAATATCAACAATGATCATCCGGGCCAATATTTCACTCACACGCCTATGATCCGAAAGAATGTCTCCCTCAATATAACATCAACAATAATAATCACAATATTTCAATTTACATCTGTGAGGGTCCGAAAGATTGTCTTCCCTCAATATAGAATAACAACAATGGACTATCCCATTTCCATTCTTTTCAACCAAGGAAGAAGGTGATTGTTTCATTTAACTGGACCATTTCCCACCCTGGGCCATTCCTTTCACACTAAACAAAGTGTAACCTAAAGAGAATGAGTCTTCCTCGAATGTTTGACCATTCTTACCCTCGAGCCATTCTCCGACACTAAACAAAGTGTAAAACCTAGAGAGAATGAGTCTAACCTAAAGAATATCTGTCCCTGATTGCTGAACCTAAACCATTCAACCTAACTAGGCCATTATTCCAACACTAAACAAAGTGTAACTGGAGAGAATGAGTCTACCCCTCAAGGGAATAATCCATCCCCCGATTACCGTGAAGCCCTGGACTACTTCCCCACCTGGCCATTCTTCCGACACTAAACAATTTGTAACTTGGAGAGAATGAGTTTGCTCTAGGAGTAACTGCCCGACCATTCCCTACCCCGGCCATTCCTCTGACAATAAACAAAGTGTATCCTGAAAGAATGAGTCCACTGAGGAATTTTTGTCCTGTATCAACCTCCAAATGGATGATTCTTCAAACTTCTCACAATCAGAACTTCGAAGAATGATCGCATGTAGGTAAAACCATTCTACTCTTGACCACTACCTGAGTGGATCGCTAAGAAGAATGATGTTCCTAGACCACTCCCCATAATGGGTAAAGTCATTGTCTATGATATATCAACAATCGGGCCTCTCCCATGTTAACTGTATAAACAGCCACTATCCGGCTGAATTCAATCCACTTTCCTAATGTGGAAAGCATCCGTCTAACTGACTTCATGTTATCCTCCTAGTCGAAAGCAGCCTAATCACAAAATAAATGTTTGCGTACATTATTCTAGCTTGGAGAGTCTTCCCTTCCAAGTATAGTTATTTCCATGTGCTCTAGCTTGAGTATGCAAGTTCTTTCATCTTGAATATGGGATTTACCAAAATGTATGCTTATCCATTATATTTGTGGAGATATGTATTTGAGAATCACTTTCTTCTTTCTGGACTTTACCATGGATAATGTAATGCTTGAAATCAAATGTACTTTGGTCTGGAACACTATGAAGGCTTCTTGTAGATGCGAACAATAGAGTATATCATAGTTGGAGAACTCAAACATATCCGTGTGGCACTTCTTCCGTCGCTGTATCGTATGAGATCTGATCTTCAAAGTAGTCATCTTGATGTTATAGGAAATATTTACCACGTCATTGCAGTAATCGGAGATTCTCCACCAAGTTGTCTTCTTTATCCGCATACGAGTATCTTCCGGGTGGTTCTTGCAAAGTTGAGATTGCTCTGCATGCACTCCTTACTTAATTTCTTCTTCGAGAACATTCTTTGCATTCATCTAATAAGTTTGGTGTAATCGAACAATCAATCATCATAGTCTTCTCTCCATCTGGGAGAACCTATGGTTCGATCTCACAATGATTCTTATTCATATGTCTTCCACATGACCGCTCTTCATCAAGGACTTTGATTGCCTTTAGTGAGTTCTATTGTATCGGTAATCTTGTGATTCTTGATACAATGACCTGGTTGTTCGGATTCTTCTCTTGGAATCTTCATGTTCTTCTTTTCTTTAGTTCCTGGGTCCATGGAGTTTTATAGATTCCATGTCCCAGAGATTCCACTTCTTACCTCCATCATTGGTTCACTGACCGATGGACAACCAGAATACTTTAAGGCTTCTCTTTGAAAGGTCTTTGCGTACTTGAGTCAACACGTGATCGCCTTTCATGACCGCTACCATGGAGAGAGATGATTATTTATTGATGATTGAAAGGAAATGGATGGAATGGAGGATGGATGGAATGGAAGGAAAGGAATGGATGGAGGAATGGATGGATGGATGGACGGAGGGAGGATGGATGGCCCGGACGGAAGAGGAGGAAAGAGTGGATGATGGACGGAGGGATGGACGGAGGAAGGAATGGAAGGAAATGGAATGGATGGAGGACGGAGGGATGGAATGGAGGAAGGACGGAGGAAGGAATGGTGGATGGATGCGAGCCGGATGGATGGATGGATGGATGGACGGACGATGGACACGCAGACGATGGAAACCGAGACGATGGACACGCAGACGATGGAAACCGAGACGATGGACACGCAGACGATGGAAACCGAGACGATGGACACGCAGACGATGGAAACCGAGACGATGGACACGCAGACGATGGAAACCGAGACGATGGACACGCAGACGATGGATGGACGGACGATGGATGACGGATGGATGGAGGATGGATGGATGGATGGACGGATGGATGGATGGATGGAGGAATGGATGGACTGATGGACGGATCTGATGGAATGGAGGATGGAGGATGGATGGATGGATTCCATGGAGGAAGGAAAGGACGGAAGGAAATGGAGGATGGATGGAAGGAAACGATGGACGGAATGGAAATGATGGACGGATGGAAGGGATGGAAGGAGTGGATGCGATCTGATGGATGGATGGATGGAATGGAGGATGGAATGGATGGATGGAATGGATGGACAATGGAATGGACCCGAAAAGAATAAATGTATTACTATTTAAAAGTGGTATAAAAGAGTTAAAAGAACTTATGTGTGGGAAGTGTGTAAACCCGTCGGGGTAACAATGTGCTCACTGTACGGTAATGCACACATGATACCAAGACAACCTTGTCTGTAATGAACAGTCTCATAATATAAATAAAGCAATGTTGGGTCGAGAGGTAGCTGGTATATGTTTTTAAATTAGTTTTATGGAAGTATACATCATGTGGATACAACTATTGGATCATATTAAAGGCATTTGAGTGGTTAAATGACATCCCCGCCGTAGGGTTATGGACAAATCACTGGAAGCAAATGGCTCACAATCCAGATTGATGTTCTTTTATAAACATTGTGACACTTTGATTAAGACATTATTTCAAATCATAATCTTCTGCAAATAAAATTATATTGTCTGGTTATAACATTGAACTTATCCCAATAATTATATGGTCTTAGAGTGAATTTATTTTAGAGAGCTTAAATTCTTTTTCAAGTCTTATTATTTTCCTCCTAAAATGAAATATTACTGCATCGTAGATAACTTTCACCCAAGAAGTCGCCATTTGTTGGGCCCCAAATACTCCCCCCATATTTTTACAAAATTTAATGGCCCCTATTAGAATCTTGATATTTATAATGAGTTGCTTAATCAACCTCAAATAGTTCCATACCTTGGGCTTTGCTTTGAGAAAACTTAAGACATTCACTATAGTAAGAGACATTTATTACAAGTGTATATGTCAAAATTTAGGAGTTCCAGCATAAAAAACTCAATTTAAAACAAAACGCTATTTTTTATCAAATGTTTACTCGCTTAAATTCAAGGATTATGTGTTCATTCTTTGTTTGTTAAAGGTAAGTTTGATTATTTTGAATAATGTATTCAATAATTTCCATCAAATAATATCTTGAAGCTATTTCTCATTTCCTTCATAAAATCATTTTATGATACAATTAATTCAATTCTTTTCATTTTGCATCTCATTTTAAAATAATAACAATCAAAGAATTATTCATCATTTGTTTGATTTTGTAAAGAAAAACCAAAAATTTATATTTTTTCCATTAACTTCAAGCTTCTAGATCATATTTGAAAGAAAATTATAAACAATGTTTATTTATAAGTTATAGTTAGTTTTAAATTCTTTTTTATTTTTCTAGATTTTGTTTTATTCACACCTTTATGTGGCTACACTTAGGGTTTCTTTTGCTCTACATGTTTCTATTATCAAATATTTGATAATGGATCTGATCATGGATTTATTTTATTATCCAACTACGTTCAAGATTATTGATCCAAAATAAATTTGATTGCTACAAATAATTTTTATGAGCAATAACATAAAATTTGGAAAGGCCAAGACTGTAGTAAAAACAATTTTGTAGAACTCCATTGTACCAAACTGTGAGGAATTTGAAGAAATGGTTGAAAACTCAAAACCCAAATGGACCCATTTTACCAGAATTATTTTCTCCAAAACAATGTGTGTATGATTTGAGAGATATTGATATATTTTTTTATGAGGAAAATTTCAGGGGGCGAAAATTAATAGTGACGCTCTGTGATTGTTCACATATCATTGTATAAATATATGAGAAAGTTCAGAGCCAAAGGATCCAAGAATCGGAGAGGAGGATTTTAACTCTCTTTGTATATTATTGTTTTTTGTAAACTTTTATTTCTTTTATAATGGAGTAATGGATGGTTGGAAATCTGAGAATGGACACGCATTTTCAAAGAAGAATATGGAATTGCTGTGTCATGAATGGTTTTTGTCTTGTGAGTAAAGTGGTTTTATTTTCATTATAATATCTTCATATTCTTTGAATAATTGATTGATGCATTGTTTTAAATAGATTTAGTCTTTTTATCAATATTATTATTAATTTATAACATTTATGTATTAATTTTTCCAATCTTTAAAGTTTATTATCCAAAAAGTTCTTCCTAGACTGGGCTTAATCGACAAGGATTCCATAAAAGCTTGTCAACAACATAAATGTATTTCGGTCTTTTAGCCTTCTCACAATGTTGTTATTTATGTTTTTTTTAATCATGTTACACATGTGTAGGTTTGATATCTTTAGATTAAATGACTGATGTAGGAGATTTATATTATAAATACCATCTATCATTTGTTCCATCAAAATACAAATGTTGTGAATATATCTTCATTTAAATAATGGGATTTGTCTTTGAGTTTTAAATTGAATGATAAAATGCATAGATTGTTTCGAGATTTATCTTGTTGTAATCATGTATAATTAAGAGATCACAGGTTTATGTTTGTGTTTCCTTTCTATCATTAAAACCTAATCTACCAATACATGTTCTAATTCTATTTAGAACAAGCCATAAGGTTCATTGGTGCATTTCTCTCTTGCACATGGCAGCTTGGATGTTCACCACTCATGCATATGTTTGGATACACCTCACTAATTCACTCCACACACAACTTTATATTTTTCCTCACATTTCATATCATTGAACGAGTAATGTATGGTCTACCTTTGACGTCATCCACATGTTCATGTTTCATTAATTTTTTTGCAAGATTCCTTAAATTTATAAAAGAAAAACAATAAATATTTTTTTTTTTATGTGCTTTCTTTATCTGTTGCCTAGAAGCAATCATTTTTCACATCGATTTTCATAAGTTTCGAATAAAACTTGCATCTTGTAAATCATGTAAATAAACGAATTTGTATATCTTCCTCGCTTAAATACAACTACTATAGTTTGATTTGAATATATGTACATATATAGTGTGTCTAGTAATTAGTTAGTTATCTCTCTTTTATTCGCTTTTAGGACTTCTAGATTGGCTAACGCAGCCATTAAACCCATTTAACGAAGGACTAAATGGCTTGCTATTTAGACAACCCTAATTCTGCACTGGCCTTTTCCAGCTTGAGGGACTGTCAATTCTCAAATTTCGCCCGTCAACAGGTCTCCATTCTGATTCATTGCCTCTATATTCGCCTGTAATTATAATGGGGCTTACCTACCTGAGTTTCCTCCCCACCCCAGCCTATCTCACCTGAACCCATTTTCAAATTCCCAAATAAAGGATGGGCATACTTCCATATTCGATATTTTTTTTCCATGATATATAGTTTTCATGCCATTCTGTAGAATATTGATGTTAATTAGTGTCAACTATTCCAAACCGAATTTGTATGGTTTTCTCCTGCTATTGAAAATTGTTGTTGGTATTATAATTATATATTTCTTAATCTGTATCTCGAGCTTATCATATCATATGTGTGTATTTACTTGCAGGTGAATAGGGATTTAGAGAGACACCAGGGAAAAGATGGATATATTGTATCTTATAATGTAGAGCTACATGTCTACCTTATCTTTCTCCTATTTTAGTGAATAATGCCTATTTTTGCGAATAATGCCATCTTGTTATTTCTGTAATAAAGTCAAGGTTCATTTTGGAAGAAAAAAAAAACAAAAAGCGTTCCAGGTTGGTTAGAAGGTATGTGTATTTAAATGAACTCAAGGTAGTTTTAAATGGCATCTATAAATAGCATAAACAAAATAAAACAATGAACAATAAAATAATTTTAAATTGCAAAGGCATACTTCCTAGCCAAGTCAGAATAATAATGCCTTTTCTTTTTTGTAAATTTGTTATTCACAGATTTCTAGCTTGGAAGTTTTTGGTATGTTCATGCCTTCCCTTTCTTTAACAAGGGCATTAAAAGTAATTTCAACAAAGGCTTCAATATCGGCAACTCAGGTTATGGTCCTTGCCACTTTCAATGCAAACTTGATGCTAATTAAATTGATTTCAAAATCTATATTCTTTACTAAATTAAAAAAAAAAATAGGACAAGTAGGAGGCGGAGTAAATCAATTAATGCAATATGCAATTTAAATCATTTAAGAAACTAAATGAAATTTGCAAACAACAAATAGTAATAGTAATCATGAATAAAACATAAACTTACCACAGTAACAATAATAAAGAATAAAACATAAACTTATTTAAACTTAGCACCGTAACAATAATAAACAACTTACCATCGTAACAATAATAAATAGTAATAAAGAATAAAACATAAACTTATTTTGAAATAGTAGAAACTTACAGGTATTTCAACCTTGCAGAAACATCTACAACCAAGGAATCAATGAAGCAGGAGCATTGACGATGGCGGTGGTGATGGTTGTGCCGGTGGGTGGACAATATTTCCAAAATTCATCGCATACAAAGATTGTCTGACTTACCCTTTCGATTGTTTGACTTACCGAATTACCCTTTTGAGATTGTCCAACTTACTTTTCATAATTGTTTAGAAACCTTTCATAAYTGTTAATGGACATAGAAGATTTGAAAAAATATTAATGATAGCAATAAATAATTGGTTATTGATGAGATTCAGTAAAGTTTGGTTATAGATGATTTGCAGAATGCATTCTATCTGGGTTTATTTATTGACCTAAAAAAGAGTTCCAATGAAAATTTAACACGCATAAAACTTAAGTTATGTAAACAGTGAAAATTTAACACGGATAAAACTTAAGCTATGTAAACAATGAAGATATATAATGGCTCCAAACTTATAGTATGTAAATCTTCAAAGAAGATATGTAAACACATAAAACAAAGTGCACAATAAGAGGTCAAGATTATTACCCAATAGGAAGTTAAATAAAAGCAAATAAAATATAAAAAAAATGATTATTTTCTTTCTCCTATGTAGAACTTTTAGGAGCATAGAAAATAATTTTGGTGAACGACAAACTAATTGAAGGTCAACTCATAAAACAAAGTGCGCAATAAGAGGTCAAGATTATTACCCAATAGGAAGTTAAATAAAAGCAAGTAAAATATATAAAAAAATGATTATTTTATTTCTCCTATATGTAAAACTTTTAGGAACATAGAAAATAAGTTTGGTCAACGACAAACTAATTGAAGGTCAACACTGAAGTGAATGCTAGAGTCCTGGATTTCGGAAGGGACTAATAAGATTGCAACTTATCTACAAATAAATTTGCAACATCTATTTATTTCACTTTATGTTTTAGTCACATTGGAAAATTTGAAGTATGTCTCTGCTTTACTAATGATTAGCTCTCTTTAAATATTAGGATTTTTTTATTTCTCGATTCTTAGGATCTATGCTATATAAACATTACATATTATATCGGTTAAATATATGGAACTAATATGATATTATACCAATTTATATATGTACTCTATATAATGAGAAATTTCTTCAACCCACCTAGATTGTAGTGCAATTTGTTATGTTTAAAGATTTGTTTTGGAGCGAGCCACTCCTAAGTTTACTTATGTACATGTGTAGGAAGACATGGATGTTGTGGACATGTTTATAGTAGTTAAAGTAGAAGAAACAACAACTCAACTTTGACTAGTAATTTAAATTATGTTTTTTGCTATAGAGTAAAGAGAGACAACAATTTTATTCAATGATTTATAGGTGTGAGAGACAAAGATTGATTGAATGAATTACAGTTCAATAACACCACCAATATGGTTCCTAAAATAATAGGTGTCTCACCATTTTCTTGAGTATGACTTTGCTCCTCAATATTAATGATCAGAAAGTTTGATTTGGAAACCAAGGTCATGAGTATTGTTGAGGTAGTCTTGTGAAGGTGGTGTTGTCAACATGGTGGGGGTGTTGGCTAGGTGGCATGTTCAAGGTGCTGGAGGCAATGGTTGCAGAGTTTTCAAGGAGATGTTAATCAATACTCAATTTGGTATTAATCAATACGAAGCTAGGGCATCAAGCATCGAGAACTGGAGCAACGAGATCAAGAATAGGATCTAGATTAGATAAAATATATTAATGCACACCGCCACCCCAACAATAACACTTCGAAGTTGAAAGCCAATTGCATGACAAAAAAATAAAGTTTTATTTATTTATTTTAATCTCCAAAAGATTATTATTGATATTTCCCTAAGTTCAACATTGGAAATTAGGAGAATTTTAAAGTCAAACATGGAATTAATAGCAGGTCAATGATGAACTCATTGCTATAGTCCCAACCTTCGACAAAGACTAATAAAAATATCTATGAAACATATAATAATAATGATAGACCAAGTATGTATTAGTTAGCATGTTATTAGTGGATAATATGAACCTTGTAATTTGAGTTGTTCCACTAGTACATTTGGCTCATTTTACGACGCCCATTTGGCTTTCGACAGACCCCCTCTCCATCTATTTGTCTAACCCTTTTAATCGTAATTTCGACGACACTAACCATATGTTGGCTATCCGATGTAACAAACTTCCATGTGGAATTTGTGGAGAGATTTTACAAAAAAAATGTTAGTCTCATAGAATCATCGCTATTACAACCATAATAGCAGTGGTGGTATTGCGACACATTAGTCTTCCATGTGGCATTTTCCAAGAAACCGTCATCAGGCAAGTTGTATTCGTTTTACCGACGATGAAGGTCATTACTACGAAATAAGTTCATGTAAGCACCATCAGAAAGCCAATGCAGATGCCATAATATCTCAAATTCCTATCAGGAATGGGATGGATGGGAGTCAGAGGTCCGTTGACCGTATAATAAAGAAAAAAAATCAAACTGCATTGGAAATAGGGAGTAGGTTTAGCCATATGTAAATGACAATGTTATTGATATAAGATGATATATATAATTAAGATTAGGGTTTCTATTGTTGCATAAAAACCTAATTCAAGCTTGTTAGAGCCTCCACAACTAAAAATGCACAGTCACACTTCATAAATACATGTTTTTCTTTTAAACTGTAATTTATGCCCTTGTGCAGAAATGCACATTAGGCTTCACTAAAGTGCACGCCCAAGTCTTAACACACCTTCAATTTGAGTGGTTAAAGTTTCTGAGGGTGTCTTAGATAATTTTACACATGTTTATGTATTCAAATTTTCATTTGCAAACATAAAAGTGACTATTGTGTAAAAGGGGCAAATTCTACCTTGTAAATTGAGAGACCAAAACAATAGATAGTGACCTAATGGAAATGCATGCCTATGCTTCCATATGGCTCCAAATTTAGTTATCTAAGTTTTGGGTGAAGTTGATAAAATTATAAATCTATATATATCATAGAGAGTGCAATTTTAAAATGACTAAGGACTTCTACCTTGAACCAAGATTCCACACTTTTTGTAAAATGGAGAGTAAAACAGTCTTACTGTAAAATGCACGTCTAAGACTCATATGACCTCCAAATTGAGTGGTTCAAATTGTGCAGTTTGGATTTTATCATTTTACATATATTCATACTTTAGTTGTGCATTTTGAAACCTAAAACCCTCTAGTGTGCGTAAAGGYTAAAAGMTTCCTTGTAAATTCCCAAAAAATGCATAAAGGGAAAAATGCATAAAAATGCATGAAAATGGGGCATGGTGAGAAATACATGCCCTAGGAAGAAAACTCCCTGCATGGTCTTGTTAATTTTCAAGTTACAAGTTACATGATTTTAGATTTGTTGTAAACCCTAAAGAATGCATACTAGGGTGATTTGTTCCCAAAATTTAGTCAAGGGTTGAAATATACATGAATATTTGGAAACTGCACACACACTAACTAAAATGGAAAAATGAGTACTAAATACCTGTGTACATGAGTTGGATGAGGTAGGAGCTTGTACAACCACATCACACATAGGATAGTTGTTAGTTGCATTTCCATTATGAAGACCCACATAAATCATCATAGAATACAAGGTTATATGATTAAACGGCCATATCACCATGTATGATACTCTAGAAAGACTAAAATGGAATACCTAAATGAACAAAATACTTGTTTTKCTTTTAAACTGTAATTTTTTCATTTGTGCATAAATGCATGCTACGCTTCACAAAAATGCACGCCCAGGTCTTTACAAACCTGCGATTTGAGTGATTCAAGTTTCTGAGGGTGTCTTAGAAATTTTTACACCTGTCTACATATTTATATTTTCCTTTGCAAACATAAAAGTGGTTGTTGTGTAAAAGAGGTAAAGTCTACCTTGTAAATTGAGAGACCAAAATAGTAGAAAGTGACTTAATGGAAATGCACGCCCATGCTTCTATATAGCTTCAAATTTAGTGATCTAAGGTTTGGGGTGAAGTTAATAACATTCCAAATATATGTATTTCATCCAGAGTGCATTCTAAAAATACTAAGGACTTATACCTTGACCCAAGATTCAAAACCTTTTGTAAAATGGAGGGTAAAACCGTCTTACTGTAAAATGCACACCTAAGAATCATATGACCTCCAAATTGAGTGGTTCAAATTGTAGAGTTTGTATTTTATCATTTTACATATATTAATACTTTAGTTGTGCATTTTGAAACCAAAAACCCTTTGTTGTGCATAAAGGCTAAATTTTTCCTTGTAAATGCAAAAAAATGCATAAAAAAGCATGAAAATAGGGCATGATGAGAAATGCATGCCCTAGGAAGAAAAATCCATGTATGGTCTTGTTAATTTACATGTTTCAAGTTACAAGACTGTGGATTTGTTGTAAACCCTAAAGAATGAATATTAGGGTGATTTGTGCCCATAATTTAGTAAATGGTTGAAATATACATGCATTTTTGGCAACTGTGCACACACCCTAACTAAAATGGAAAAAATATTACTAACTATCTACGTCCATGAGTTGGATGAGGCAAGATATTGTACATCCACATCACACATAGACTAATTGTTAGTTGCATTTCCATTGCGAAGACCTACATAAATCATCAGAGAATACAAGGTTATATGAATGAATAATAATTACATAAATAAACAGACATATCAACATGTACGAGACTCTAGAAATACTAAAATGGAATATTGATTGAGAAAAATGCTTGTTTTTCTTTTAAATTGTAATTTCTTCAATTGTACATAAATGCATGCCAGACTTCACAAACATGCACGCCCAGGTATTTACATACTTGCAATTTGAGAGATTCAAGTTTCTAAGGGTGTCTTAGATAATTTTACACCTGTCTACATATTTAGATTTTCCTTTTCAAACATAAAAGTTGCTACTTTTTAAAAGAGGCAAAGTCTACCTTGTAAATTGAGAGACCAAAACAATAGAAAGTAACCTAATGGAAATGCACGCTCATGCTTCGGTGTAGCTCCAAATTTAGTGCTATAATATTTGGTGTGAAGTTAATAACATTCTATATATATATATATCTTCTGGAGTGCATTTTAAAAAGACTAAGGACTTATACCTTGAACTGAGATTCAAGACCTTTTGTAAAATGGAGGGTAAAACCACCTTACTATAAAATGCATGCATGAGACTCATATGACCTCCAAATTGAGTGATTCAAATTGTGGAGTTTGAATTTTATCATTTTACATCTATTCATAAGTTATGTAACATCCCTCTCTGGCACACTGAGAAAACCTATTATTTGAGGACACTTGCTCGCAAGTGATCTGGATTTTTATGATGATAAAACTTTTATCCTTCATTATGATGCGTTAAGATAGATGACAAGATGTTTTTACTACTTTGATGTAGATAGGTGTTGTTGACTCAGTTTCATTGAGTGTGCAGGGTTTCGGACCTTGAGGATGCAGAGGCATTGGTGGAACCCCCTTGGACTCCGGATTGAGTCAGGGAGTGTGCTATTGGGGTTGATTCATTTACAGTGATATTGCTTTGTTTTGATGATATGATATTGATTTTATGATATGTTGTTGACGTTCTGACATGATGGTTGATGATGCAGGCTGACGATAGATTTTCGACCAGACTCACATATGGAGTAAAGGGGCCATACATGATTTCCAGAGAGGTTGAGGGAGAGGTGTGGACAACAGCCCTGCCACAGCCTACTAGCACTCTCGCCGTGGCTCGAACTGTAGGTTAACGATTATCTAGTTTGAGATTATCCACGATGTCGTGAGGGAAAACTGCGACGGTCGCTCACGATGATTCTAAGGGGCGCGCAATAAGGAGGGGGCCTTATTCCTTAGAGCCCTTAGTCTCCCACAAGTTCACCTGGCGGAGTGTTTACTCTAGGGGTTATATATGTCTACCAATCAGTCAAGTCAGCGAGTGGCACCCTTGGAGCACGTGGTGCATCCTGAAGGGCACGCCGCGCAACAGAAGCTAACGAGGCGAGTGGTACCCTTGGAGCACATAGTACGTCCTGAAGGGCACGTCGCCTTGATGATGATGATGAGACAACCTAGATGACCCTGAGACCTTAACGCCTTTATAATTTCTCAAAACGACTCCTCTAATTGATTGTCACCCAGTTCGAATCTAAACCTAAAATATAAAACATCTCTAAGATAAAATTTTGACAAGCCCTAAGAAAAGATCCTACAAAAATAAACATAAGGGCGTAAACTAA
>SNQJ01S0207074.1:0-16307 GCA_010110895.2 Picea sitchensis
CAATATGGTATAGCTTGATGTTCTACCAAGTTGGTGGATTCAAAAGGATTAGGTGGCCTTTGCTCAATCTGAGGAGGTCTCTGATCATTATGGGGAGGTCTTCTTGGCCATTTATCATTTGGCCTATGTGGGGGCCTATTAGCCTGACCCCTTTCCATGGCAATCAATCTATTCTGCATGGCATTTATCTGATTAGCATGTTCCTTCGCTTGATTGTCTTGATTAATTTCCATTTGCTTGATTAATTGAGTCAACTCTTTAATTCCATCACTTGCTAATCCTTGACTCTTTGGCTCACTCTTCTTTTCATCATTTGCCTTTGAAGAGGAATCTCTAGTAAAACCAGGAATATTAGACTTCCTAGCCTCAAGCAAATTTTGTTCAACCCTTATGGCTATTTTCTGTGCTGCAACTAAATCCAGAGGCTCTTTATCTATAAGGGCATACCTTATCTCTCCTTCAAATGCTTCAATATAATGAATCAAGATAGAAGCATCTTTGGGTTTTATGTCTCTATGAATGCTTTTCACTAAGTTATTGAACTTAGTGTTAAACTCAACCATGGTTTCATTCTCTTTTTTCTGGATAGTGGTGAGGGCATTAAGTTGAAATCTATGTTCTCTCTGATCACCCCATCTCTTCCTAAACTCATCCAATATTTCCTCAAGGGTCTTAAACTGATCTGCTGGAAAATCTGTGAACCATTCCAAAGCATCACCCTCAAGTGAGTATACAAACAAGGTCATCTTCACGTCTTCTTCATCATGACCCCGACAATACTTCGTCACACACATATTAAAGTTGGTTATGTGGGACCTGACACTTATAGCATTGTTCCCCTGTGTTGACCGCTCGTTTAGCACGGAGGTCAACTCATTTCATGAAGATTATCTATGTCAAAGACAGCAGGGTTCTACTGGGTGTTTTTAAACACCGGCACTTATGTGGGACCTGACACTTATAGTGCATTGTCTCCTAAATGAAGGTAATCCTGTCAATAGCCTTCGTAACTGGGTGAGGGGAACCTGGATTGTTGCAAAGTTCAAAGATCTCAAAACTACCCATGTTGGGTTAGATTAGAGGGATTATTACCGGGGCTATTGATTATTGTTTGGGAACAAGTATTGATATCGCTGAGTGCTTCGTCTCCAAGATTTTCAAGTTGTAGCCTCCTAGGTGGAAGGCGGCTTATCCTCCTCCTATAAACCTGTCTGGGTTCGTGAAAAGGACAAAACAATCCTTGTGCAAATTCCTCCTAGTAGGATACACCTCCTCTGAGTAATTATTCAATGGAGTCGCCACTTGAAACGAATCACGTAGCTAGGGCCAAAAAAGGTTCAAAGAATTTTAAGGACTAAAGTTTTTTATTGATTAGTTCTTAAAGAATAAAAGAATAAGTTAAGTCATGACCAAGGATAAATGACTTATCCCCCTAAAACGGTTTAAAGATGTTGTCAGTCCTTATGCACACTTGCAAACGGAGTTAAGCTGCCTTCACTTAGTGTGCCCTCGGAGAGACAATGTCTAAGTTCTCGCCTTCACATCGCCACCTTGATTCGAACTTCTTCCTAGGCTTACCCTGTAGCCAAGGGGTTGTCCCTAAGTTTCAATTAAATTTTATGTTAAGGTTCTAGGAGTTAGTTTTAATTGTTTAAAGGCCAAAGGAAAACTAGCCTATGAATGACAAGCAACAAAGTAAGTGCAATTCTAAGTTTAAATGAAAGTCAATCCCTTCCCTAAGTCACCTGATGACTAGTGCCTAATGTTAGGCAAATGGGGTCAACTACGCTTATAAGTGTTCTCTCGTTACAAGGATCAATTTTAAAGTGTTACAAGTTTATAACAATATACAAGATCTACAAACTAAATAATAAGATATACAAAAACACAAGATGTACAAGAGATAGAATCAATCACGCTCTGGCATTAAGCACATGCCCCAAGTGGCACTTACCCAACTTGGACCTACCACTCGCAACTACCCACTCAAGCACTTAAGGATCAAAACAAGTGATGCCTCCCCCAAGTGGGATATCACCTACTTTATCCACACCACAACAATAATTGATTAACAAGATGTATCAATGATAATGAACCAATGTGTCACATCAACATGAAAGATAAAGATAATTAGTTGCAAGAAAAGAGATATAGCAAATGATATTATCACAAAGTGTGTTTGCCTATCGACACATCTACTTCCCCAAAACATACACAATGTGATCTATGCAACTAGTGTACTTCTTAAGTATTTTACTCTCCCACCCCCCAACTAGATGTGTGTCTCAACATCCAATTCCGCACCAAATTACTGCCCGGTGCTCAAGATAATCGGGCTACGAGTCCCCACCCTAGATTCCAAGGTCAGCCCGGGCCGGCCAGCATCGCAGTAAGAAGCGGTAGTCCGCATTAACGGATCTCCCCACCAAATACCGGGATCTGGCCCCGCCACATCCGGGCCGGATCGCCCTTCAAACCCGCTTGTTAATGACCCCTAGAATGTTTTTAAGTGTTTTAGGGACCCTCGGGCTGGTCTTTAAGGTGTGTTGGGTGTATTTTGAAGAGTTTTAGACACTTTTATTTTAGTGATTTAGCTGCGATGGTCGGAGCAAAGTTGTCCAATGAGTGTTTTGAAAAGACAAGATTATAATATCATCAAACATGTAAAGATAAAGCATAAAGATACCACAATGTTTATGTCCATCTAAATCCAACATCATCACATGAGAATTACTTGTAAGATATTGAGATATTAAACCATTTACCATCACATGAAATGCTAGCAATAGAAAAGAGATATAAGACTTTAAAGAACTTAGATGATTAAACCATGAGTGTGTGAGATGATATAAGGTGTTTGCAGTATGTGTTAAGAGTGTGAGAGCTTAAAGATTAAATGAGATAAGCCTTGAGCGGAAGTATTTAAAACCATCACATTCAAAACATATTATCACAAGTGTGCTTAAACCATGAGCAAATAAACTTTAAAAACTTGTGAAGTGTTAAACCATGAAACATGTGCTATGCCAAAGAATGTATGCAAATCAAAAGAGGGTCGTGAGCAACTAGAGATCAAACATGTGAGAGATTTAAACCAAAAATTACGATGTATGATGTGCTAGAGACCAAGTGAGGCCGTGAGCAATTAAGGTGTGTGAGATTGGTGTTTATGTGAGCAATTAGGTATTAGACAAGTGAAGTGTTAGAACCATAAACATCAACTCATAAATCCAATATCATATGTGCCTAAACCATAAGCAATAATCCATAAAATATCAACTCATGCAATGTGCAAAGCATCAAGTGTTAGAGTGTGACCAAGGCCATGAGTGTAAAATGCAAGGTGAGGTCATGAGCACCCCAAACCAACGGTCAGAAAGCAGAAATGGTTAGGCTGAGGGAAAAGGTCTTCAAAGTGACCAAAGCCGAGCCAGTAGTCAGTCAGAGCTAAAGAAGCCCACTAAATGCCCTTAGGTCAGGTGAGCTTACCGAGCGGTCATGGAGCACCCAAGTGGTTTTTCAATGTAGGCTTTAAAATATTTCAAGATGATCTAACTAACACCACATGAAATATGCTAAGTTTGTGTGAATGAAAATAGCTTTAGAAGTACCAATAAAACTTAGCAAATAAATCCAGACTTTGAGTATTACCACTTTACTTCATATGCTCAATGATTAGTTAAACAACTTAAAAGATGGTAGATCTAACACATGTAATCACATTCAAGCCATCTAACCATTAAGCAATGAGATATAAGAGCATATGAGAGCATATGAGAAATAAGGAAACTAAGCTTGTAAATGAAAGACTATCTAAGATATTATCAACTCATAAGCATTAGAGAGCTATCACAAGTTAATTTCCTGCCACATGATTTGGGGATGACTCCAAGGTGCCTATATGAGGGTTAACACTACCAAAGATAAAATTGCACATAAAAGGGGGGCTTTGAGTCTTATCTCCTCCACATACATGGAGAGACTAGACAGTTGTCGGCCTACCGTGCAAGAACCATTTTAGTATTGCTAACAAACATTGGATTTATTTTAGAAATGAAAGAACTGGAAAAAGGAAACACCTCTCTTACTAAGGTCAAGGTGGTGGCAAGCCTCCTGATATTGACCAAAGAGGGTAGTTTTCGATCTATATAATCAATGAACAAGTAAAATACAAGCTAACTAAGTTATATGGACAAAAGAATAACTACTCTAAAGTTAGATTGATTTTATGAGCTCAAAATGACTTAGAAAAACTTCAGAAATTTAGAGAAAAGAGATAGAGAAGAGGAGAGATGTTACCCCAACCGAAGAATAGCAAGTTTGGAAGCCTCCTAGGTGTTGTATGCAGCTTATACCCTTAGAATATGTCGCTGTCCTGCAAAATCAGCAAGCAAAAGCTTGCTGGAAATGCTGCAAAACACCAAGAAAAGTTACAGACATGGAAAATTTCCAACAAACAAATATGATATGAAAAATATATTTTTGACCTATCTATAAGCTAGAAAGCTACAGAAAATGAAGGTGGAATGACAACAATATTAGATGACAAGAAAAGCAAGGAGTTTATGCAGGAAGTGGTTGTAATCTGCTCCTAGAGTCTCCTCCAATCCACAACCTGTGAGACAAAGCTGCAACTCAAACACCAAATAGATCTATAGCAGCATAGTATGAGTGGTTAGTATTAAAAACCTGAACTAATTCATGATCCAATCCAACCAATCAATACATAAATCATCAACACTAATGTCTATTTGATTTACCCTAATAAACTAGATTATCAAGGAATGCTAGCATATGGAACAACAAGTTGAGTGAAACAATCACCTCATGTGAACTAATCTATGAGATCCAAGTATCCTCCAAAGCTTTCTTTATTTCATCCCAGTATGATGGAACCTTGGGCAACTAATTGCTGCAAAAAATCCCAGGAGCAATGAGTGAGTGGAAGATAGCAAGAGCAAGAAAGAATGGCAGAGTGGGTGGCACTTGGCTGTGTAGCTCAAAGAATGGTCAGGTAAGACTGAGGGGAAGGCCTCTCTTTATACCCCTAGAATTAGGAAGTGACTGGATGAGGCTCAAGTGTCAAATCAGAGCTAGAGAGCAAATCTCTAGAGGGGCGCCCCACTTAGGGTTTTTGTAGCTTGGAAATGACAAAAGATGAGTTGTAAACACTTGATAGGTTAGATAAACATCAAGGGGGGGCGCACTAGGCATTTTAGGGGGGGCCACTTGCTTAGAATAGCAAGTTGTTAGGTTTTGGTTTGAGTTGGAGTCAACATCCAACTAGATGGGGTGCAAATGAGGGAGGGCGTGAGCTCTTTTTGAGAGGAGGTTAGGTCTAGGGTTAGGTTTTTAGGTTGGGTTAGGGTTTTGGTAGGTCTAGAGCTCCACATTATTATTGGAGTGTCTTTTCCACTTCTCTATGCAAGATTTGGGGGATTTGTGGCCCAGTTGGTGGGTCATTTTTTCCCCTTAGGGCAAAAATTAGAAAATGGGAAAAGTGAATTAAGAGGTTGAATTAAGTTGGGAAAAGGTTAGGAAGGGTTTGGATAGGTTAGGAGAGTCCTGTACCACTTTCCACCTTATAACTCACAATTACAATAATTTTTTGACATTTTTAATAATGTCATCTGTAATTAAAATTGTTGTTTGACTCTAGCTGACTCTAAGTGGACTAAGACATAATAAAACACTGAAATTTTGAAACAGTCCATGGGTGTAGGGAGTGCTATTTCCATTCATTTGAGCACAATACCCCTATCTTTCTCCCAAAGGCGAAGTTTTTACAACATTTAGCTCAAAAATAATTAATTAATTAAATTTTTTAGAATTTAATTGGTAAAAAACTCTATCTGAGCTAGGCGGAATTAAAAGCGAGAAACTACGATTAGCCTGGCATGGTCATTTTACAATAATCCTAAAAGGTTACCAAGTGAATGAGACCATCATAGCACCTTCCACCACTTTGGAGGAAGTCGATGGAGGGAAAAACTCAAGGGAAGTCGGCCGAGGAGCTTGTTTGGTCGACAACTTGAGGAAAAACCAGATGAAAGAGGAACTCCCACGATGGATCCTTAAGGTACGACTAACTATGATCCATCACGGAGACTTATTACATTATTAACCGAAGTCACGAAGTGGATTTACAAAGATTTAAGTCTTTGGGGTATCGGATACCAAGTAGAACTAGAGCTGTCTTAGATCATAGATAAACTTCATGATACATGAGTTGACCCGATGCTAAATAGGGTCAGCGGGGGATCAACCATGATCTCATGGTAGAGTAGGAAGCCATAAAGTATTGCGCTTAGCACGACATAAGCAGAATACATCGATGCATGTTATGTCAGTTGTGAAACCATATGGCTTCGAGAGTTGTTGAGCGGCCTATTTGACTTGGAGATGAAACAGCGTGATTCTATGTGACTGACAACTTGTTAGCGAATCCTTATACACTTACAAGCGTGAGCTTGAGTGTAAATCACTTAGTGTGTCCTTGGAGCACAATGCCTAGGTTCACAGCACATGCTGTCACTTTGGCCACGAGGAACCTCTTCGTCTAGGCTTACTCGAGGAAGCAAAGGGGTAGACCTTAATTACTATGTGTGTTTAGAGTTGAGTTTTAGGAGTTAATTTTAATTTGTTAAGGTTAAGGGGATTCTAATCCTAAAGATGCTAAGGCAACCATGCAATATGGAAGGGTTAGCATGACAAGCAAATCTTTTCCCTGGTCGAAGCTAAGACTAGTGCCTATAAATTGGGCAAGGGTCAACTATGTTTTGGTGGTTAATTACAAAGAATTACAAGTTACAAATTTACAGTAAAGAATAACTCAATGAAAGACTATCATATACATTCATTTACAAGCTTTACCAAAAATAATGATATATCACAATTACAATCAAACCAAGTATGTTTAATGTGTGCGGGATAAAGAAGACTTGAGCATCAAGCACATTATCATTTACACTAGATCATCAACAATATTATCAAGATCAAGCACAATTACTATGAAGGAAAGAGACAATCTACACTCTTTGCTATCAAACCCCAAATATTATTAGATGTAGCCAAGGGAGTTAATAGTTAGGCTTTTCTTAAGGATTTTTAGTTTATTTGGCTTTCGCAAAGCCTCCTCCTCTGTTGCCAAATAATTGTTGGTGCTCAAGATAGTAAGGCAACAAGACCCACCCTAGCTTCCACGGTTAATACCACGGCCGGTAGTACTTCTCGGAGAGGACACCACAGACAACGGGGCAGTCCCTTGCCACTACCCTCAGTTGTTTTTCTCCTCAAACTTCCGTTTTTAGATGGTGGAGATGGTGGTCTAAGGTACCCTAAAATAGTCTATTAAGTATGTGATAGTTAGGTAGACTTTTAGGTGATTATTAGAATGTTCAGAGGAAGTTTTAAGGTACTTAAAAAGTGCAAAATAATGAGATGGCCGAAACTGAAAATGCTTAGAAATGTGTTGTTAAAGCTTGAACCATAAAGTACATCAACACATAAGAAAGAAATGAGATACAAGGCTTAAAGAGATAGATACATTTAGATCACATGCACATCACATTAGTAGATTAGATACCATAGATTCAATGGCAAGGACAACTTGCCTACAAGAGATGAAAAGAAAGTTTAATGTGTTTGCCAAGTTAAAACATTCAAGAAAACTTCAAGCCCAGGATGTGGCTATTAAGATATTAAACAAAGAATACAACAACCACTTATTAATTAAGCATCATAAGAGATATTAAACATGAGATTAAGATACATGTGCTTAAGAGAAATTAAAAGATTGAATGAAAAATAGACTAAACAAAGGCAAGATAGATGTGGTGTGTTGCCCAATGGGCTTAAGAGATGTGAGATCAGATCTAAAGCATAAACATAAAGAGCATAAAACCACTTAAGGTCTACCACATCATGAAAAAAAAGATGAACACTTATCCCTTACCTCTTTGGGGGTTTTCTCACCCAACTAGGTAGGTTCTTAGTTATCTTCTCTTAGTGTGGGGTTTTCTAAGATCTTATTATTAGGATAACTTAGAAAAGGAAGAGATAGCAAGAGAGTAAATCAAAACAGAAAACTAAGAAGCAAGATAGATCTACAAGCAATCAAATACTACCCACATGGGGTTGAGAAGGTGTCCACACCTTCTAAACCTCACGGTCAAGCTAGAGAAAAACTCAACAAAACTGAAATAAAGCTAGATCTACCCACGTCCCAGCCTACCCACAAGCTTGAAGAAGGGGGAGGCCGTGCCACTTCCCCTCTTACACCTCAAGCCCAAACTAACAAGCAAACAAGAAGAAAATGTACTACTTAAGCTAGAAAAAAGACTAGAAAGGTAAGAAATAGCTACCAAGTTCCCCAAAGGGGTTGTTGAGTGTTGTATGTGTCTTTTTGGGGCTGCCAAGAGCCTCTATCCAGATCTGATGTACCTGTTACAACGGCAAGGTCTTCTTGCTAGGATGGCTACATACAACCAAACAAAGTTAGGGAAAACCTTGCCCTTTTGGGACAAGGACTTTCCACAAGATAAGATAAAATTTTAAGATATTATTGCCCTATCTAAACAATGTATGCTAGCTGAAAAAGTGAGATGAATGTATAGCAAATAATATAGCAAGGCAATAATCAAGATGGATGAAGTATGTGAAGCCTCAAGAGACCCTTCCCTTCTAAAAGGTCTTCCCAATGAAACCTTAAAAGCTAACCTGCAATCCTCCTAATAGATCAAGCATATACTAGATGGGAAGTTAAGCATAAAATAATCATAAGCGACACTTCAATTTAAGTTATGCATTAAAATTCATAAGATAAAAGGGCATCTGCTTTCATTACCCTACCAAATAACACTTTATTCAAGATCTAATATAGCAAGATTCAGCAAAGGGAATTACAAGGTTACCTCCATATGCATGAGAGAAAGCGTACACATTACTCTCCTTGTTGTCCTCCAAAGCTTCTTGAATCTTATTACCAAAAGAAATAGATCTTGTAGAGGAATACTCCAAAACCTAATACTTCAAAACCTAAGAGCTAGAATGACATGAAAATGAATGAGATGAGATGAGAGAGAGAGAGAGTTGTAAAATCCAAGTAGCATAACAATAGCTCAAGATATGGTAGGTTGGAAAGGAGAAAAGGGATCTATTTATGCTTGGAGGGGCAAACCTACCCTGGGATCAGTCAAGTAATCCACCACCAAGCAATAGAGTAGATCTCTAGGCTAGGGCACACCTCCCAGGGTTACCTGATATAGATGCAGGGTGTAGAAAAATAGAATAATTATTTAGATAGATCTAATGGCTTGTAGGAGGTGTGGGATTTGTGGCAAAGAATATGAAAAAGCTCAAATAATTTTAAATAATTATTTGTTGGAGTTTCTAGAAAAGGGGCGTAACTCCTCTTGGAGGGGCAAAAAGGGTGAATGAAGGAATGGAGGGATTAATGAGAAAAAAGGAATGGGATCACCCTAGGAGGTGAACTAATGGGGGTTAAAGAGTCATAACTCATGATAGGGTGCCCCAAATAAGTCACAACAACCTCCACCAAGGAGAAACATCAATCCCCCTAGGGGGACGTGATTTTTGAGTGTAGAAGGTGGGTAAAGAGTTAGAATAGGTTGAAAAAAGGTTGGGAGGGTTATGTTATGCTTAGGGAGGCTCTCTCTAACCTTCATTCCACCATTTAACATCATCTAATTCATTATTACAATTTTACAATTATGTGTTTAGACTTTAGCAATTAAATCCCATTTACATTATAGACTGAGTGACACTCTAGGTGGACTAACCCATGGCTAAAAGTTGTCCGTGAGCTGAAACTTGGTCCAAAAAAGGATGTAGGAGGTGCTATTCCATTTCTTTTGAACACAAATACCCTATCAAAAGTCAAAGGATCCAGTTTTTACAATTATTGCTCAAAAATAATTAATTAATTAAATAATTAACCTCGAGAACTTAAGGAAATTTAACTAAAAATTAATTAATTAAAAAAACTAACCTAGACTCGACCGAGATTAGGTGAAACTTTCTATGATGTCTTGCATGGTCATTTACAATGAATTCCCTATCTAGTTACCAAAACATAAGCCTTGGAACATCGTTCACCACTTTGGAGGACATATGTGAAGTGAGAGGGAAAAAAACTCAAGGGAAAACAATAAAGCTGAAAAGCCCAATTAATAACACGAGGATAAAAAAACCCTCGGTGAAAGGAAGTCTTCCAGTGAGCCGATCCCAAGGTAGCCGACCTAGACATGACTCATGTAGACCTATTACATTATTAATACGAAGGGTGTAAATTCAGAGTACAAATAAGGTGTTGGTAGAAACCGGCCCTTAAAACCAAAGTCTTGACAACATGGCATCGATAATGCATCTCTTCTTGGCATGGAGTTGACCATGGTGCTAAATGGGCAGTCCAACACAGCGAGCTGCATAAAGAGATGGCGATCACGTATTCCATGGCGGTCGAGAAGCACATAGAGATAAAAGTATCATTTCATCCCAGCGACATGAATTACTGAGAGAGGAGCCTTGAATCCCGGGACATTATACGGATGAACATGTTCGATGTGTTGAACAAACCTATCTCGTGTAAAGGTTGGAACACTTTTGAGATAAGCTTGGTATAGTCGAGAAGGACCCTCCCTGAAAGGGGGTATATATTTATTCCTTGCTACGACCTCGTTGTTAGGCGTAAAGCAAGATAGTAGTCGTGCTGACCTGTGGTAGACGTAAAGCAAGGCGTTGTGTGTGTTCCTTGCTTACGACCTCGCTGTTAGACATAAAACAAGGCGGTACATTAATGATTCGCCCGACCTCGTTGTTAGGCGTAAAGAAAGATGATTCCTAAACTTTTGACCTCGTTGTTAGGCGTAAAGAAAGATGATGTTCCTTGCCGACCTAGTTGTTAGGCGATACCGCGAAGATGATTCCTTGCCCGACCCGGTTGATTAGGCGATAAAGCAAGATGATTCCGCTTGACCTCGTTGTTAGGCGTAAAACAAAATGATGATGTGTTCCCTTTGCTTGACCGGTTGTTAGATGTAAAGCAAGATGATATATATATACCTTGCCTCTGACCTAGTTCTTACACGTAAAGCAAGATGTGACCGAAACTGAGTTACCGGCTTAATAGGCGTGACATTGAGCCGGTGTAGTCTTTGTGATATGTCGGACCCTAGTGTTGTGATGAGGTATCATTTTCTTACTAATACATATTGATGTAGATGATGATGGCATTCTTCGAGAATGATGATGATGAAAACTTAGATGACTCCATAAATATGCTAGCCAATGTTCCAAGATGATATTGACGATCTTGTCCTCTCACCCACTTGATTGATCACGAGACCTCTCGCGTCTTTGTTGAAGAATCCGCTTCTTGTTAAGGGGGAGTGTTGAAATAATATGGCGCTGCAAAGTATTCTTATTATTATTGTTATTTTATTCATAGGATTAATCCCCATTGTGAATTAATCATGTAGATAATTGTATTAGGACCAAATCCCCTTTTGCGGATTGGTCAGCGGATAATTGTAATAAGCTGAGAATAAGAAGTTGGCCCCAACGGTTATTATTAAGACCAAATTAAATTAAAGGTGGGTTTACCCACCCGAGTGAGAAGTCGGCCCTGCCCGGTGAAAACCCTTCACGCACCAGTCTTGTATATATAGAGAATCTAGCGCCTCACTTTATCACCAACACACTTGCTCATTCTTAAGAGGCAATTTGTGACTTACCAGTTGGAGAGAAGGACAAGGAAGTGGCGCATCTTTTGGAGAGGGACTATCTATATTGGTTTGAGTTATCTCTTGAACATTGTATTAGCAATTTATGATAAGGAAGTTTCTTTGGTTTCTTCCCCTAGAGGGTTTCCCGAGGATAAATGTTGTATATTGCTCTTATCTATTGAAGTAAAAGAACTATAATAATAGCATAAACATTAACATAAAGAACTTGTCTTACCCTGATCACTTAGTGGACTACAAAGAAGGGCTTTGAGATTGAAGGCTATGAAATATTGCTTGATTGAAGATGGACTTGGATGGAGAAATCCTGATGGAGCTTTACTTAGATGTGTGAACAAAGGGGAAGCAAAGAAGATACTGGAAGAATTACACTTTCCGAGGGTATTGTGGTGGACATTTGCGGCTCATACTACAACTCACAAGATTTTGAGGGTTGGCTATTATTGGCCAACACTTTTACTGAACACACTACCGTACGTCCGATCTTACCAACTTCTGCCGATGCGCCTATACGGCAACCAAAACTCCAAGCACAACCCTTGAAACACAGCTAGTAGTAAAGCACCCTTTGAGTGGGGTTTGTATTTTTTTTGGTGAGTTCAAAGACAATTCAAGTAATAGGCTATAGGTGGATCTTAGCGACCCGCAGACTATTTCATATTCCCTACGAAGAAGACCCACTTAGGGAAGTAGTCATGGGTACAAGGCAGGATCCTCGCCCAGATTTGGTGCCCCTTCAAATATCACTACGAATAATGCCAAATCTTTCAGCTCTTATGACCTAGTAGAATTTTGTTTCAAATGGCATTATCCTATTCCATTCCTCCAACTACTACCCTGAGGAAACGGACTAGTAGAATCAACCAATAAGAACCTCGTGAATATTATGAAGAAAGTTGTCGGAGAGAATAAAAAGTCACAGGATAGCAAAATAAAATATGCAATATGAAATGGGCCAGAATAGCGAAAACCTCCGCGGGGAAAGACTCCTTTTGAGTTGGTATATGAATTTGGAAGCAAAACTCTCTGTGAACCTCCAAATTCCTATCCTCCATTTTGCTTAGCAATACACTAGTCTGAGAAGCAATCAAGGTGTTAATATTATGGTAGGCTGCGGGAAATTATTTACCCCGTGTGAACTGGCGAATGAAGACTCGACAAGAGAAACCCCTAATGAGTTGGCTAATAACCACAGAAGCCTTGTCGGCTCAGAAGATAATTTATATTAGACTATTAGCCTCGAGAAAAGTCGGCCCGAAATTATAATATTATCTTGAGCGAGACTTATCGGAGAAGGAAATTGACTGACAAAGCTGGCGAACCACTATAATACAGGGCGCTGGTTCTCATTTGTCACATCTCAAAATTGCGGTTACGGTTTGGTGCTGCTACCCGGTTGCGGTCTTATGCGCAGGATTTGGAGAGAAGAGCTAGTGCGGTACTGCGGCGACAACAGATCTCAATTTTTGGCTTAATATCTCTTGGCTAGGGTTTGGAGACTTATCTGACCGACTTTTGATGCGCTATCCTTGGTGATTGATTCGCTACTCTTTGTTTAGCTATCTATAGCCCGGGGTTTTGCCAGGAGAATTCTTGAATCAAAGGTTAAGGTGTTTCGAGGAGGAGGCTTGAGCTATGAGATTTGGGTAATGAAGAGTATGTCAATGGTAAAGCGAGCACACCATCTTCTATATTCCTATGCCAGTTATGGGCCCACACCCTTGGTCGACTAAAAGCGTTGGAAAGGAAACATAGCTAGCTAGATATTGAGCTTCGTTGAGAATAAATCGCTAGGGTTACTAGCGAGGAAGCTGATTTCAAAAACGCTACTGACTAGGGTTGCAATGACGATTCTGAGAAACCCTAAACCTCTTGTCCGATACACCTTAAGTGAAGAGATTGAAATCTACGGATATCAATGCGCCCTAGCCCAGCGTATCTTCTGGTACTCTTAGAAGACCAAGGTGTGAAGTTTGGATTCCCAGTCAAATCTAGGGTTTGACCAAGTCAAACAACCATGATGAACTCTATGAAGTCAGAGAACAAAGCTAGATGGAGCCTCTAGCGGGCATGGAAGGCGAGTTGACCTCATCTTCTTGGGAATAAAGTCTTTGGATATTGTGAAAGGAAAGATCGTGAAGCTAGAGTTTAAAGAAGGAGAAGAGAAGAGCCTTGCATGAGCGTTAGAGCTATGGAGAAGTTCAAAGATGTTGACATGTGCCATGAGTATCATAGTGGATTCCATAAAGACCACTTGATACCATCTCCATCTTGACTCATCAAAGAAGATATGCGATGCCCTATGGAAATCTCTTCTGATCGAGAAACATTGGACAAGTTATGAGTGCGAAGAATGAGCTCCACGACATGAATATGAATGATGGCAACTGACATAACATCATACTTTGTAAGGATCTCGGTTAAAGAGATCAACTACAAGCTATTGAAGAGATCACTTGAGAAGAGGAATTGGTGGTGCCTGTGCTGTTGTTCTTCCCAAGACATGGGATACATTTACCGCAAGCATGAACCTGAGGAAGGGTACAGGAGCATTTTGAAGAACTTTGGACTTCGTGCTCAAGAAGAATCAAGGATCAATGCAAAGAGAAACCTCAAAAGAATACGATGATCAAGCCTTCTGTGAAGATTCAAGAACCGGGGACAAGAAAGTTCGTTCAAGAAGGAAGCCAAAACAAAGAAAGACATTTAATCTGATTTAATCAAAGTACGGTCCTCTGAGGAATCAGTGTCGAGGCTAAAGAAAAGGAAGGAGAAACACAAAGCATCGATTGCTAAAGAAAAGGAACCTACTAAGAGACTAAGCGGGGATGGAAGAGACTTCTTCTACTAAAGGTAACAACACTCTTCTTATTTCTTGTACATATCTTACTTTGCATCGTCTTTGTATCAACTACAAGCTATTGAAGAGATCACTTCAGAAAAGGAATTGGTGAACATAGTACTCAATGGTCTTCCCAAGACATGGGATGCATTTGTCGCAAGCATGAACACAAGGAAGGAGTACCCGACATTTGAAGAACTTTGGACTTTCTGTGCTCAAGAAGAATCAAGGATCAATGCAAAAGAGAAACCTCAAAAGAAGTACGATGATCTAGCCTTCACAGCAAGATTCAAGAACTTCAGGGACAAAAGAAAGTTCGATTCAAGAAGGAAGCCAAAACAAAGAAAAGACATTTCAGAAATACAGTGCTTCAACTGTCAAAAGTACGGTCACTACAGGAATCAGTGTCCCGAGCTAAAGAAAAGGAAGGAGAAACACAAAGCATCGATTGCTAAAGAAAAGGAACCTACTAAGAAGACTAAGCAGGATGGAAGAGACTTCTTCTACTAAAAGGTAACAACACTCTTCTTATTTCTTGTACATATCTTGCCTGCATCGTCTTTGTACATATCTTGTATATCTATCTCTTGGAAAATAATGTGTTCCAAGAAGAACTATACCTATGAAAGAACAACAAGATAAGAATGATTATCATTAGATAACACACATGAAGGGATGAAATACAAATCATGTGGAAGCTACCGCAAGATAAGACGAATCAATCATGAAGAGACTTAGAAGTCAGACATCAAGAGAAATTGGAGAAAGACTTATGATGACAACTAAGATGGAAGCGTGGACTCTATTAGACAAGAGAGCCAATTATATATTGTAGAAGACAATAAGGATGCAGATGGAAGCATGGACTCAGTCAGATGAAGGGAGTAGATTATATGCACTCTTACATGAAGCAAGGATTAGGAGGGAGCTAATCCTATGATCCATTGAAGATGATGAAATGTGTATATCCATGGTAGCAGTCATGAAAGACAGTACGTGTTCAGCTCAACCGCAGAAGAAGACCTCTTCAAAGAAAAGCCTTAAAGCATTCCTGGTTGTCAATCCAAATCCGTGATCCTATGATGAAAGGTAGAAGTGGAATCTCTAGGGCATGGAATCTATAAGAAACTCCATGGACCCAAAAGTAAAAGAAAAACATGAAGAACATAAGGATTCCAAGAAAGAAAGAAGAACCGGAACAACAAGTCATTCTATCAAGAATCACAAGATTACCAGCCAGATATGAACTCACTAAAAGCAATCAAGCAGAAGAACTGAAATTCGTGATGAAGAATAGTGTACGAAAGACTTACGAATAAAAGCATTGCAAAATCCAGAACCAGAGGTTCTCTCAAATGGAGAGAGAAGACTATGATGATTGATTGTTTCAGTACACCAGACTTATCTCTATATAAGTCATTACATCATCCGCAACATCCATGATTCGAATTCTACATCAGACGAATGTAAAGAATGTTCTCTAGAGAAATTGACTAAAGAACATATGAAGAGCAATCTCAAGACTTTGAGGCATACCAGGAAGAGACTCCTGTATGCAGAAGACAACATGATGGAGAACCTCCAGTGCACAGCAGAAGTGTGGTGAAGATTTCCTATAACATCAAGATGACTACTCAGAAGATCAGATCTCATGATGACAGAAGAAGTGCCACATGGATATGTTCCAGTTCTCCAACTATGAT
>SNQJ01S0207075.1:4668-15294 GCA_010110895.2 Picea sitchensis
GCATCCCTCAATGCTCTGCTGAAAAAGGAAATAGTCTGCTCTGACCCCTCTGTGTTTTTCTACAGTAAAACAACAACCAATGTGTCAAATGAGGAAAATGAAAATATCAAAAAATCCTTGGAATAGTTAGGGCTGATGAGCACAGGTGCTTCAGTAAAGACCTTATTGATCTTATCAAAAGACTCTCGAGCCTCAGTAGTCCATTTCACCTCATTCCCTTTCCTAAGCATGGTTTTAATGTACTTCACTAATTCAGCAAAGTTAGAGATGAACCTTCTTAGAAAATTGGTTTTCTCCAGGAAATACTAAACTTCTTTCTTAGATCTAGGAAAAGATAAGGTTTGGATGGACCCTACCCTGCTTGGATCAATTCTTACCCCTTTTTCTGATACAATATGCCCCAATAAATTACCTTCCTTCATAGAAAACATAGACTTCTTAGGATTTAGAAAGAGACCAAACTTTCTGCACTTCAGGAAGACACTTTTCAAATGATGGTAATACTCTTTCTTAGATTTTGAGAAAACTGTAATGTCATGTAGATAGATGAATACAAAATTGTCCTTCTCCCCAATGAAGGAAATGCCCATTTCTCATTGAAAGGTATCTCTTGCATTAATCAATCCAAAGGGAATTTTAGCATACATGAATGTGCCCCAAGGATTATTAAATATTGTCTTCTCTCTATCCTTAGGCAATACAAAGATATGATTGTAGCTAGAAAATCCATCAATCATAGAAATCCTAGATGAACTAGTGACGCTCTCCAAATTGTGTTCCATCTTTGGCAAGGGGTAATTATCTTTCTTGGAGATTCTATTCAAAATCATGAAATCAACACATAGTCTAATTTCCCCATTTTTATTCCTCACAGGGACCAAGTTATCCACCCACTCAGAGTATCTCAAAGGAATGATGATTTTGGAATCCAACAACTTCTTCACTTCTTTTTCCATAATAGGAAACAACATGGGATTTATTTGTCTATCTTTCTGCCTAAAAATCTTGTTTTCCTCTTTCAAAGGGATCTTGTATTCCATGATGTTTGTGTCATATGTTCTTAAATCTTCATATTTCCAGGAAAACACATCAACAAAATCCTTTAAAAGATTAACATACTCAGCTCTTTGTTCCTTTGACAAGATTCTAAACAACTTAACATACCTTAGATCCTAATCTGTACCTAAATTTCATTCAGTCACCTCATCATTTTCAGTTGAACCTTTAACCTTTAAAGAAAATCTCTCCAAGGGGACTAGTACTTTTGGAATGTGCTTACTGGGCAATTGAACAAGAAGATGGTAAAAAAAATTATTCATAAAAATATCAGCAAGAGGGTTTTTTTTAGTATCATGATCTTCATCAATATGTAAGGAAGACAACTCATCCATAGTCTCAAGAAATCCTTTTATCTCAATATCATCCTAAAAAACCTTCCAATGTTTGACATTTTTAGGTATAGAGGATCTATACTTCACTTCCACATCATATTTGAGTTTAGGGGGAAAAGGAATTCTGAAATTACTTGCTGAAACAACCAAGGAATCTGCCATAGTGTTCTCCTCTCTTGGAACAAATGAGATATTAAAATCTAAGAAGAAACTATCAACAAGATCTAAAAATTCATTTATGTAAGTCCTTAACCTTGGGTGCTTAGCTTGATACATATTTTTAACTTGATGAACAATTAATTCAACATCTCCAAACACTGCTAGCTCTTCAATCCTCATATCTGTAGCATCCCTCAAACCCAAAATAAGAGCCTCGTGTTCTGCTAGATTGTTTGTAGTTTCAAATTCAAGCTTGTAGGACAAAGATATGATCTCTTGGGTAGGATAAATAAAGACTACCCCAACACCAACACCATCCTTAGAAGAGGCCCCATCAAAAAACATCTCCCAAACATAGATATTATGAGGAGGATATTCACCATAGGTGATGGATTGTTTTATGATTTCAATAGGTGATTGAGGAGCATCAACGAGCTATAATATACTAGATCCTAAATCATTATCAAGTGAAAAAATAGGGTGGTTGGTAGGATTTTCTTCATCACTGATGATGTAGGATAATTGTGTATCCCTATACAACCTTCTATGTTCTCCCCCAAACATAGGAATGGTGGCATATGAAAGGTCCATCTGCAAAGTTACCCCTAGTATTTTTATCCAAGATCTTGACAACAACATCCCAAACTTAGGGTGGACATCAACCACCACAATATCCATGATCACACTTTTCATTGGAAATTGGAACATGGTAACAATGAGGTCTTTAATAACCCCAAGAAACTTCACCTTCCTAGAATCAAATGATTTTAGGTCATGGTAAGTTTTTGTAATTTCCAACCCAATCTCATCCTTGACAGTTTTAGGCATGAGGTTATGAGATGCCCCTGAGTCCATCAAGCATTTGTGCATCACTTTATCATGAACGTTTAATTATGTGTAGAAAGGGGGGGAAGATTCATCTTTATCCTCTACCAAAGGTCCCAGGATGACAATTGTTTTTTCATCTTGAAGCTTGACTGAATCTGTGGAATTAGAGGAAGGTTCGGGCTACAACATTTTAGAAATATATCTTTTGAATTCCTCTTTCTTAATTAGCTCCAAAAATGGTACAGGGATTTTAATGTTTTGAATCTCACTCTCAAAGCTAAAAGAGGATGGATATTTCATAATCTCCTTAACTTATGGGGCAGGTCTCTTGGCCAATGCCTCAGGATTTTGTGCATCTTTTTCTTTGGTGCTAGCTACCACAACCTTAGCACAATTTTCTATTTTAGTGGGCTGATTAGACGTGCCAATCTTCCCATCTTTATTTTTTGACCTTAGGTTTTATTTACTTGGATTTCCATTTGTTTTTTACCCTTTACTATATTTGTTTAAGTGACTATCCATGAGAGACTCTTCATATGTATATTGGGTTAAATGAGGAGATGAAGAGGTGTCACCAAGACAATGGATTTCAGGATCAACTTCTTCATCAACAACAAGGTTGTTTTGGAGAGGGGATTGGACTTTTTGATCACCGCTATCCCTATTTATTTGATCTCTTTGGAGGACATGAGGGGCATTATTTGGTCTTCTGAAATTACTTCTATTATCAACATTATGTGTGTTCATATAGTTTTGTTTTCCTTCACGTTTCAACTTCTCCATTTCAGCATAAAGTGATTTTACCAATTTTGTAAGCTCATCAAATTGAGGGTGGACAATAGGGGATTATGAAGTTAAGACTTCCTCCCTACCTTTCCTTCTATCTCTATCATATTTTCTCCTAAGATTGGCAGTTGCCAATATGTTAGATTCTTCTTCCAAAGGTGCATCTTTCATATGAGCTAGAGAGGTAGATCTTCTTTCTCTCAACATGAGGCAAAACTCAGGGTCAAAAGCGTTGGAATATGTAATCTTGGAAGACGTTTCTGTAGGATTTATTTTAGTGGGAATATTTTTGTACATTCTATTAAATATTTTTGATAAATCTGAAACAAATTCCCCCTCTTTCCTCTTAAGTGACCCAAATTCTATAATATAATAAAGGAAATCCTTTTTATCCCCCCAATTCCTCAAGAAATCATCATCCAAAGCTTCAAACCCAACAATAGATCCATGAGTCAAACCCCTAAACCATTTTATAGCCTCACCATCAAGGCTCTGTACAAATACCCTCATCCATACATCTTCATCCTCAATGTTAATATTATCTGCATAACTATAAACAACTGCAAGGTGTTCCTCTGCAGTTATGTTTTCCTCCCCTATGAACTTGGGCATCTACTTAAGGTAGTCTCCAAATGGGAGAGAATTCACAGGGTGAGGTAAAATAAGATGGGCATACCTAGCAGCCACTATGGCATCCATCCTATTTCTAGGAATATTAGCACCTGCCATTGGGTTGTGAACTATAGGAGAACAAGGGGGAGATGGAGTTTTGACAGATACAAATACAACTAGGATTTTTGTAGAAAGAGGCAACTTGGATGGAGAGGTTTTAGTTTTCATAGGAAGATTTTGATTCTTGTAGGAAGATGGTATAGGGTCCAAGGTAAAATAGGTTTCCTCTTCTTGAGTCACAACAACTTTGATAGGAGGAGTAGGAAATCCCAAAGTAGGAAAATCTCCAATATTCTCAAGTCTGAACCACCTTACATGATCTAGAGAAGCAAGGGTTTCAAAATTTTCTTTTTTCAATTTGGGGCTAAAAGAATAGTATTCAATGGGAAAATTTTCAAAATCCAAACTTTTAGAAACTTCAACAGCAGGTAAAAGAGGAGAATTCGATATGGCTACTAGAGATTTAAAAGTAGAATCATGTAAATGACCAGAAGTACCTCATAAAATAGCTGAAAAGACTTCTTGAGAAGCCTTTCCTTTCTTGATAATATTATCTGGGTCAACATCAGGAGTATACCTTTGGGATACACAACTGAAATAGTGGAGTCATCAGGTGCAAGCTGAAATTTTTAATGTACTGAATTTTAATGCACCTTCAAAATCAATATTTCTTTGTCATTCAATCCCATGGAAATGTATTCAATTCATTGCATGGTAGTGGCGCCATTAATGTTAGCACTGAGAATCACCCTCATATTGCAAAAGGATAACCCAGTACCCATCAAAAGGTTTTTGAATGTAAATTAATGATGAAAGGTCAAATGGACAAAACCTAGCATAAGAATGTGTTAACACAAAAAACTAGGATATCATGCATAAAAAAATGAGGTTTTGATTAAATTCAGTCAGTGGTTTAAGGATAAATATGAATAGAAGGAAGAATTAGTGAGGAAGGTGGATAGGTCTTCTATAAGAATCATACCTCCAAGTAGCTAGGAGAAGAAAAACTCATTCGCAAGATCTTCTTGAACTTAAAGTTTAAAACACTAAAAAACATTCATAACAACATTATAATAAGAAAACCATTATAACACAACCAAAAAATATCATATGGATCATCCAATCATGAGAATTTCATAGTAAGAGGAAACACGATGATGAAAGCAAACTGACTTCTATTAACAAAAATGTCTCAAGTCCCATACATAACCAGAGAACAACTCTGCTTAGTCAAAATATTACAAAAAGGGAGCTCTGCTCAATCATCTAACCCTCTCATATCATTCATCTGATGTATTTATAATCAATACAGTAGCTAAATTCTTGTCTTATCTATCTCGTTCATTCTATCAGAAGGAAACTCAGGTCAATCCAGGCCTATAGGAAAAACTTCCCTTTGTGGTACTTCGGGCTGACAGGTTTTTGTCTCCTTGGCCAGACCCTTCATGTTTCGATTTAAGGGGGGAGTCCATTGTTCCAGCACCAATAATTCTTTCATTAAATGATTTGGGTTGATAGATATCTGTCCCCTCAGCCAAAACCTCCATTCTTCCATTTAAGGGGGGACTCGATTGTTCAACCACCAATCCTTATTTCATTAAATGATTCGGGCTGACAACTATTTGTCCCCTCGACCAGACCCTCCATGCTTCCATTTAAAGGGGGCGTCGATTGTTCAAGCACTAGTCCTTCTTTCATTAACTCATTTGGGCTGACAATGTTCTATCTCATCAGCCAGACCCTCCATGATTCCATTTAAGGGGGGATTCGATTGCTCTCTTTACTCTAGTGATAGACTGGTCATGGTCTGCTAATGTTTTTCTTCTCCCCATGATGCTCATTTGATTATTTGGATTAACTCCTAGTTTGTTTCCACGTGCTGCTCTTAGATTGGACCCTATATAAGCATGTGATTATAGAAGTTTGCAAGGGAGGTTCGGATCCACACTTTTCTGACCCCCACAATCCACCACCAATTTCCACGTAAATCTTTAGCTATACCGTGGTTTCGATTGTGGGACCGCTCTGAGATTTTAGCATTCGAGCACTTTCTATCACCGCAATGAAGTGGTCGTCGATCTTGTTGCAATCCGCGATCTGGAAATGCCCTGCTTTTGTTTCCATGCACTGCTCTTGGATGGACCGTATATCAGCACGTGATTGCGGAATCTTCCAAGGGTGGCTTGGATCCACACCACTTCAACCCCTGCAATACACCACCAACTGCCATGTACCTCTTTCTCTATACCATGGTTCCGATTACGATACTACTCTAGAATTTTAACGTTCGAGCATGTTTCGTCCCCATAATGAACTGTGGTCGTCGATCTATTGCAATCTCCGATCTGGGAAACCCTGTTATTTTAGTGCCCCCACTAAAATTTATCCGTCTGTCGACTCTAGAATCCTTTTAACCCTATTTAGATATGGACCCATTTTTGGTGATTGGGAGCTAGGAATGCTAAGCATGAATATCTCTGAAAGGATGATCTCCTGAATCTGACATTGTGGCCTAATGTCATTGTGATGTCATTTTATGGAAATAAGGGTGACACATGTTACATGGAAATGGGTGAATGATGCAACCAAATGACCTGGAATTATTTTCACATGTCAGGGTCAGATGGAAGCCACTTGTCTCCATGGATGAGCACCACTAGTCCTAACATATGAGTGCCAAGTGTGTTTGACACTTCAACACTTCGGGCTTTGGGAGTTTTGGATTTTGAAGCATGAAAAACTCCCAGAGTGGTATGGGCCCATCGTGACATGACAACCTGACATTATATGATGTCACAACTACTGATGGATGAGAGACATGTGTTGAGTTGAAAAAAACCTGTGGAGTGGTAGGGCCTAAAGTGATGTGTCATCCTGACATCACTTCGAGACTTTGTCTCTTTGGGACCTCGGGATGTTTGGATGGAAATATCCCAAAGTAACTTTCTCCCAGTTGACGTGGAAGCTCATCGTTACTTTGGGACTTCAGGATTTGGGATATTTTGAATGTGAGCATGAACATCTCCCAAAGTGAATTTATCTTGGTTGACGTGGAAGCCTCTCATCACTTTGGGACTTCAAAACTTCTGGGCTTCTGTCTAGTCCTGAATCCTTGCATGAATTTGAAACTCCAACAGTCTGAGAGCCACTGATATGAACTATACATGGGATCTCCACCATTGAAAATCGAGTCTATCTACTTGCTTGTATTTCAAGCTCAAAATCGACTGCTCTGAATGCTATTTTTTTCTCATGGTTTTTCCCTGTGCAAACAAAAGACTTGTACGACTTGCAAAAAACTACATATGACCCATGACAACTTCATGTGATAACACTATTTATTTTCTCCTTCAAGCGAGTCATCTTGGAATTTTCACTATAACATTTTGTTGACAATTTTCAAATTGTGAAATTTTTAGAGTACTGAGGAGACATATGGAATTAATTTTGATAAAAACAATTAGATATTATTTCGTTACACTTTCTAAGATATAGGTTGTGTAAATTAGGGTTTTTTTGCTAGTCCTGTAGCTAGTCTCAAACAAGTGTTCTTGGTCGAAATATCATATATTATTCTTGGATGATACAAACTAAGTTCATGATCTAGGTGGGTATTGGTGGCCACCCACCTATTCCAACTGGCTCCTCTTATCCATTTTTAGTTCAACGTGTTCTTCTATTCTTGTTTCTAATTGTGGGTTGTACACTTCTGGGGTTTTCTGAAGCTCTACACATCTTCCAAGTGGATACTGGTCACCTCTCACCTAATCCAACTGACCTATTTTGTATGTTTTCATGTCAACACATATTGTTGTACTTCCAGGGCCGTTTTGGATCCCTAAACAGTATTTTTCGGCTCAACATAGTCAAACTGTATATGGAGTGAAATTTTTATGACATAATGTGTATTTATTTGAAATACCTTTCCAACGGGCTATCACGCACCTAAAACGGAGGTCGTATGAAAACGTTATGACCCCAGGAAGTCGAGGTACCAACTTCCCCATAGGGGCCCACGTGACTTTTGGTGTTTCACCTTCTACAGTTATGTTTTTGGATTTCTAGGGTATTGGAATTCATGAGTAATATCAAAAAGGACTCTGGAGCCTCATTGTAATTATTCTTCTCAGATGGATGCACGTAGTATCCACATCTCTTCTTAGAGGTAGCTACCACCATTCGAGCAAGTGTTTCAGTTCTGCAGTTTTACAATTTCATCCTATTTCATTTATTCAATAGAAGATATTTTTCACTCGATATTTGTGTTGTTCTTCATATCTTAGTGTTTATTGTATTCAGTCTGTTAATCAGTTTGTTCCACTCATAAATACAGATCTGTGGTATTAGAGTGGATTTCTATTCATTTATTTTTCTTCGTGTATGTCCTCGATAAGATCTGGGTATAAGATGTTGGGACTCAAACCAATTGATCCATTGCAATATCAGCTACCTTGAGCCTGGCAAAAACCCATGGGAAACAAAAATAAATATGATGGAGTAGGATATCCTTTTAAAATGTTTCTTGAGGAAGCCCTTGCGCAAAAAAGGAATGAAATGATGGACAACTTTGTGCAGATACTTCAATGGATACCCACAGGAGAAGCATCTGCATCAAGAGGCCATGCAATCCCCTTCAAGGTAGGTGTAAATTTTGATATTCCATTATTTGAAGGACTGGTAGATGAATTTGTTGTAGATAAATGGTTGAATCTACCCAAAGGGTATTTTTTGGTCCAAAGTTTTTCTGATAGTGAAAATATTACTTTTTCACTCCTCAAGGTCGTCCCACATGTTAAGGACTAGCGGGAAACTTACTCTGAGCAAAGGGCCATAGAGGAATCTACAATATTTTTGGTTTCCCCCACATGGAATTCCTTCTGGGATGCCATTAAAGAACAATACTACCCTGTTGGAAGCTATGAGGACCAGTACACTAGATGGACCACCTTACATCAAGAAAGGGACCATACAATACCATATTTCACCAATATTTTTCACATCCTATGCACCAAATTAGGTATCACAGACTCTGAGAGACATCTGGTGCTCAAATAATGCGACTGCTTGCATAGATATATCCAAACAAAAATGGAGTTTCTGGACATAACCTCATTGGGTATGGCTTATAGATACGCTGCCAAGATCAAGAAAAAATTTAAGAAGAAGAGGTGAGAGTTTGGATCTGCAAACTCCTCATAATCGAAGCAGGAAAAATTCAGACACAACCCACATAGCAAGGGACAAAGTAGATATGGCCACTCTCAGGACAACCAATCCAAGACAAAACATAAGAAGGGAAATGAGAAGACGAAGAAGGACATGAGAAAATTGTGTGAGTACCATAAAATCCCTTGGCACAACACTGAAGAATGTCGCTCCAAGCACTCACTCATGGATGAGCCGAAATCTTCTGAGTCAGAGGCCGATTGTGATTCTGAATAAAATCTCAAAGGAGGTCAATGGATCATAGATGATGAGCCTAGTTCCATTGTCGCTACCACCAAAGTATTACCAAGTGAACCAAAAAACCATAGGAAGGGGAACACCTATTTCACTCACAAATGTTGGTAAAGGGTGTTTGCACCCAATTCGTCACTTGATGAGAAAATAAAAGGTCCTTACATGCCCAGTTGGGCTCTGCTAGGCATGACAACTGTAAAAGGAAAGGTTAGAAAGAGAAACTACAAAGTTATAAACAAGAATTAAATTAAAACAAACTAAAACTATGAGTATATGGAAAAATGAAAAATAAATACAAATGGACCAATATCACCAATGTATAAGTTGATCTATTGATGAAATCCAAAAGAACAATGAAGTAAGGGGACTTGGGTCCCTTCTTTCTCCAATGGAAGGCTCTTGAGGCCCTCACAAGCTTGCTCTCCTTACAATGAAAAGATGAAAATGTGGGTGAAAGAACTCCTAGCTTATCCACTCAAGAGAGAGGTGTATAGCTCTTTTGAAATGATGCCTATGTGTTCTTGTCAAAGAATGAGTCCTTAACAATCTTGGCAGCATAACAATGCATGGAATTCCTTGAGAAAATGAGGTTTCCTCATGGATTTATATAGCATAGCATTGGGTGATTATGTAACCTCTTTGAAGTGTGAAAAGGGGCTCTTTAGGGCTCAATTAGGTCTTTGACTAGCCTACCATGCGGATTCAGCTCGGATTTGATGTCAAATCGACTTGGGAGATGATCCATTAGTGGTTGGGAGGCTGACCAATTTCAATAAATGCGTCATTTAGCAGGTGTGCGGGTTTTTCGCCTAACAGCCGCGCATTGTGCGTTTATGCGCGCATTGTACGTTGTTCTTCTGCGCATATGCACGCACACCCAGATTCTGTAAAGCGCCCTTCAATTTTTGGTTACTTTGTATAGTTTTTGACCCTTTTGCAATGCTGTGGAATTAATCCTGTGCCATGAATGACTTCATTCCTGTTTTGATGATGCGGATTTCTTTTCGTCATGTGCGGACAAAATTTCAGTGATAACAGATGCCCCCTGATGGATGAGGTTAGGAGCATACGTATAGCCAAAATCCATCATTATTTCTTTTACTGAGAATGATGTTGTAAGGGAGAACAAGAGTGGGACCGTGTAGAGCAATTCTTTGGAGAAGAAAGGAAACTGTATAACCCGATTTTCCAGAAGGTGCGTAACAATATACAACTGTGTACAAACGAGGCGGGCATGCCCCATGCTCGTGTTATGTAACTCTGAAAAAAGATGACGGAAATGTTGGTGTAGACAACTGCAGCGCCCTCGGGGGTGGGAATGATAAAAGTA
>SNQJ01S0207076.1:0-16307 GCA_010110895.2 Picea sitchensis
GGGCAAGATGAGGATCCATAGTTTTCACCAAACACGAAAAAGGAAAATAAATGATTTGAAGAACGTACAGGGATAGATGACTAAGGAATATAAAATTAAGGTATCTGAAGGCACAGACTGGTTTACTGTTACATCAACTACCTAACAGGTTCAGATCATATCTGCTGGTGTCCCCATTTTAAATATCGTGAAGATCAAGCGATTGAAAGCAGAGAAGCAAAGGTTTCTTATCTTCCAGTGGTTATCAAAATGGAAAACTTTACAGATGGATGAAATTTCTTACTGCCTGTACACTTTTGTAGAAAGGAGGACACATGAATGAACTTCTGCCTAGTTGATGGAAGCTTCAGAAAAGGACTGTAACCTAACCAAAGAGAACATCCATAGTCCATCCAAAGAGAACATCCACACTCCATAACCAAAGATAACATCCACAATGAGAGGTGGTCAAGGCATCATGGCTTCAATCAGGCACATTGTTATGAAAAGTCGATATCAATACAAACAGAACCCATAGACTGTGAGAGATTTTTACAGTTGACGTAAGTCAATTTGAATTAAGATGATCCGTACTACGAGTTGGCCATTAAGTCAATTTAGATGGAATGATCCATTACAAAGATCGGTTAAGTTTAAAAATAGATAAACCTACATGCGTGAGGAAAGCAAAGGTTCCTTCTCCTCCGATTGGTTGCCAAAAGGCTTCTGGATGGGTGAAATTTCCCTCACTTTTGTACCTTTTGTAGAAAGGAGGGATCCATGTGAAATTACACTTTGGTTGATGGAGGCTTGGAATGAGCCTGTAACCTAAAGGCACCGTATCAATCCTAGCATTGAGTGTTTGAAAAGATAAAGAGTCCATGTCCAAATAGAACATCCACAAGAAGATATGGTTAAGGTATCATGGCTTCCGGACACAATGTTGTGAGAAATTCAAGGTCAATTTTGTTGGACCCACGAGGATGTAGAGATTTTTATAGTTGACATAAAATTTAGATGCTTGCAAGCAAATCTAAGTTCAAAGTACCCAATTTGCGGAAGTTTTCCATATCCAATTAAATAACCCAGGAGGTTTGTCCCATTTGCATACCTTGAATATATGAAACATCTCTTAAAGCAACATGATGCAAATAAACTTAAGAGTTTATTTCAAACAAAGCCTAGCACACTAAGCCTTCACAGAAGCCTTTCAACTCTTGCATTACACAAGCACAAGACTACAAGACAAGTACATTAAGAGATACAAATGATGCCAGTGACTAAGTTATTGAAAATACAAGAACACTCTCTCTTCCCTTTATATGGATGGGTGGGGGCTAACTATAGAAAGTGGATGAAGTCCACAAGCAACGTAATCTAAGCGACTATAGTAGATCCACATGAGGATTTCTTCTCTCCAAGGTTTACACATGTCACAAGTGGTCTTACTCCACCTCCCAAGTGGTGCACTATCTAAGCTAAGGCTCCACATATCAAGAACTCCTCATCATATTGTTGCATGCTAAACTCATCTAAGGCTCCACATGTTTGAACTCCTCATCATGTTTAGCATGTTTATACAAGTCACATCCACATATCTAATTATATTTTCAATACTCCCATCAACTACATGTTTATTACAAATGATTGTACAAGATCATTTGTAATCAGTCACTGATATCCTCAAAGGTCTTATTCAATCACCCAAACATCATTTTGAGGATGGAGTTAAACTTGGTCATCTCATCCTTCCATTCCTTCTTCTCGTAGGCCTCCTCAAAATTGGAAGGCTCACACATCTTGTTAGCATGTACAAGTGCCACAGGATAAATGAGTAGCCTGTAAAGGCCACTATCTCGCACATCTCTATCGAAAGTCCAATGAATTTCTAGACTACAATTACTAATAATGTAATGTTTTCCTTCAAATGCAACTCTCCATTACAGCAGTGATGGACAAAGAAAGTACAACAAAGGTGGAGGCCATCCTAGAAAGGAATTTGCCTGGTAAGTACTGTTGGCAAATAATTTAATGAGCTACTTCTAGTAAGTACTACTTTCGAAATTTTTGAATGAGCTCTCTTGGTTTCAAGAATAATTTATTGGAGCCACCCGTCTAATATTTGATCAAACTATTTCCCTTGATTTGAAGTAGCAACAAATAAGTCAACATTGACTTTGTTGTTGCTATGTTGGATCGAGGGATGTTTGATCCAAGATTAAGCGACTCCAATAAATTATTCTCTATTAGCTGAGACCAGCCATGAAGGAGGAGGCTCTTATGGCCCCTTCCCCCCTCACATCACTCTCAATTCCCCAGTACTTGACATATAAATCTATTGGGAAATGACTACGGTAAAAACAAACATATTAAAATATTAAAATATTCATGTACATCATCATTTAGTACTTTTTGCTGACCTCTTCTTCTTAGCTATAGTTCCTAAGCATTTCATCAATATATCTATTTCTTTGTTCTTCAGGTGCTCTTCAAAATATGATTGTGATTGTGTCCTATCATGTAGAGCATGCCTAGTCGTGGGGTACTCACAGTGTAATGGAGGCTATTGTAATGAGGCATCACCTACAAAGAAGAAAAATACAAAATTTAAATGGCCGGTTTTACAAATATCATTGAACTAGTTCAGTAATATTAAAAAAAACACATGCAATTTAATTATTTACAGTGCGGTTGACACCGTTGAAATGGTTGCCCCACATGCTCCCTCTTCAGGCATCACGGGCCTCCAGAATTTTGGCATTCTCTGCCATTGGGACCACAAACTTTATAATGGTAATCATAAATGTATAAGTGAGAGTATAACTACAAAATTATTAAGTATATGATTAAAATACGACCATATTACCATCATGTGATAGCTCGATTCGTAGCACCATCGTGAAACTGCGTCTCCGTGGAAAATTGTGATTGAATGGGATCAAAATTATATTCTAGTTGCAAACTTCTATCAACGCACTGCTCTCCAATGGGACTAGTGCGTTCATTGTGATGCTACTCCCCACGATTAAAACAAAGTTGTAAATGTTAATAATATCCAACATGGTTGTATTCTTTTAATAATAAAGGTTAATGTGGATTAAATTTTATTCACCTTATCTTAAAGGTGGTTCTCGGTATTTGCCCCAAGATTTTTTGGTGTTCAAATACAACTTTATAGCCGTACTTGAAACCAAGCTTGAGGTCTTCCTCAGTGGTTTCAATACCAAACTCGTCTATACGTGCATAGGTATGTATTTTTTTATTTTATTCGTTGGAATTACCTAAAGTTTTAAAGGCGATACAAATAAGATATTTAGGTACTTACAATTGTGACTGCAACTTCAAGTAGCCACCGACCTAGCTTGTCTTGGCCACATTTGGCAAGCCTTGCTTTTTGGCCCTTTGCCGTGTCAATCAACCTATCATCAAAAGTTTAAAGTATGTTAATATATACCATAGGTTTATTTACATCTAAAAAAAATTGGAGGTATTCAATTAAAATTGCCGTTACCTTATGGGACCAGAGGGTGTTTTCCTTCATCTATCAATTTCTTCTCTTTTCGTCCTCAATGAGGGCCTTCCTCCCTCTATGGAATCATCGAGGGCGCTCTTACCTATCATTTTGTTTCAAGTTACCTCATATGTTTCGCGTATATTTTAAATGTGTCCATTTCTTGACCCATGGCAAAGGTCTTATTAAAAGTATCTACACCAAAAGGTTTTCTAGATAATCCATAAATTTTTTTTTTGATGTTGGAATTAAGAGATTCCACCTCTCATTCAATAATTGGGCCCAAAATCAGCAGAAAACCTTATTCTCCAAGGACACCGTAAAATGGTTGTTCCCTACGCAGTTTTGAAATTACCTGGTAGTTTAATCTGCTTTAATGGAAGTCCTTCCGCGTTGACCATAAAGGTGCCCTTAAGGTCCACGTAAGTCCTGCGTCTTGCTTTAGGAAGAGAAACCATATAGTTTGTCAAATCCTCGACCTCATCTCTATCACCACCTCCGGAGCCTACCTACGGTATGAGCTGCTTCCTTGGTGTGTGTGTCGTGGCTCCACCTAATGGTGTGGAAGGTGGAGATCTGAATAGATGCGTCATGGAAGCTATACGAGGGCCTGCTTTGGGACCCTATGGTGTCTGTGCGGTGCCACTACTACCGATACCATGCATGTCAGTGTCAACAACATCCACAAATTTCTATATAAGAAAGAAAACATTTTTCATTTAGATAGTAAGAAAGTTTAAAATCAAGCTTTCATAGTGATCTTATCACATAAAAATATAAAACAACTTGAAATTATAGTTATTACCTTATATGTCTTAAGACTGGTCATAACTTCATTGATCCCTTGTTCGACGTCAGGAGTTTGACCTAGAATATTTATAATTAAGTGGGTTCCTTGTTTTTAGCATTGATCATCTCCTTATTAAAATCATAGAATTACAGAGTTCCTTACAAATCCCATTAGCAGAATGTCATCAATATCATGTCGTGACTACATATTGAAAAAATAAATGATAATTTAGTTATGTAAACAAATAAAATAATTGATTGCCACATAAATGAAATGCACATTAAATGCAATTCAAAAATTGTCGTTCATTTACCTATTCTGAGACCTCTATTGATTTACCACGCGATTATCTGCCACATTACAGGTAAAAATTGGGCAAGTGATCAATATCATGAGAAATAAATTCAAATTTATGAGAAATTCAAATGTTGATAAAAATAGGACATAAAAGATTATCTTTTGATATTGTTATCATTATCATTGTTTTGGTTCATAGTCAAGCACAAGGGTAGAGATCATTCCTTGGATGAAAAACTTAGTTAGCTTCATTGGTTGTATGACTACATAGTCATGTCTTTTGTTGTTAGGTAGGATGGGATAGGGTAGAATATATTTGAATAAGTTCAGCGTTTGAACATTTTGTCATTTGAAATCCGTTTGTTTGGTAGTAGAGGTCCTTTCAATAGGTGTTGGCAGCACATCTTAAGTACTTCCAAAGTATCAGAAAGGGTCAAATCCAAGGATTGTCAACCTTGTCGTACAAAATTTTGAGGGACTGGTTTTCAATGGGATTCAAGTATCTAGAGTGATGTCATTGAAGACATCCCATATTTTTTTATTTTTCCTAGTACCATGTGCGGGTACTAAATTAATGAAGATTGAACATATCTAGAAGATGTATATCGCAACTAAAGGTGCCCAAATGGAGAAAATGGTGGTTAGATGGCATGGTAATTGTACTACAAAGTACAGAGTTGAAGCAGAGTGATCAAGACAATAAATCAGCCATACCATTTTTGAAAGTTGACATATCAAGGGGATGAAGACAAAGCATTTGCCAAGGGAAGAAATACATAAGGGGAAGAAGAAGGCAATAGAAGTCTAAAGAATTAGTTCCAAAGTTTTGTCCTACTCATCTTGAAATATGAGGTTCTCATGCACCCCACAGAAGGGATGTTATCCTGGTATGGAGGCCATTGTAAGCCATTGAAAGTGACAGTTGAAATTTGAGGACCAATATAAAACTTTTGAAGAAAGTTGATTTAAGAAGATTGGTTTTCTAGTATGTCATCCTTCAGTTTTTGGTGAATATGAAATTCATAATGATGGCAAGACTTCGGGTCAGATTTTGATAATTTAATTGATCTTCATATGGGCTGTCTGAGGTCATTCCGGACTTGGTTGGATGTCCTTGAAGCATAAAAGATATAGAATCTTGATGTATTAGTAAGAATGAAGGGACAATTCTGAAGGAGGTAGTTATAGGGTTATCCAATCATCTTTTAAAGTTTTCTAATTGCTTCTTCATTGTACCCAAAGAGTCAATAACCGTTCTCTTGTCTATATCCCCATTATATCAATAAAGAGAAACCCTAGGTGTCCAGTATGTGATGAAGAGAAACCCGTGAAATGAAAGTTTCAGATTGTTTAATTAGAGGGCAATAATCGTTCTCTGGTTTATATCCCCATTATATCAATGAATAGAAACCCTAGGTGTCGAGAATGTGATGAAGAGAAACCTGTGAAGTGAAAAATTTGTTTGGGTATTTAGTCAGGGCATAAATGGCATTCAAAGCAACAAGATAGAATAATGAGCAAGGGAGGTATGCAGAAATGAGCGGGTTCCTATTCATTGATATAGCCAGGCTGAGATAGACAACCCACAACCAATCCCGGGACTTCAATGCTAAATAGATTGCTAAAAAGGGGAATATGTCACTAGCCATTTTTTAGCTGAAGAGAATCTACTCTCTAGAGGAGTGCAAAACCCAACGAAAGATTCTTTATCGAGCCTTAATGGATTGATGTAATTATTAACCATGCTGTCTCCTTTCGTGAATTGGTGACTGTCTGATCGGGAAGGTTTCTCTAGATTGCTCTCAATCCCGTAGCTGGAGTTGTAACCTTCTATTCTTCACTCCAGCCAGTAACATACATTTCCACCCCTCCAAGCACTTGGCCTCTCCCAGGAAGGATAGAGGGAGTCGGGTATTTTTTTGGCACGAATTGTAAAATAATTCTCCCAAGTGGAGTCTCAAATTCCATTTTAGGAATTTTTTGCTATGATAGGTTATGACCCTTGGTGAGAGGGTAGGGTTCGAGTCTCACTGAAAAAACTTATAATAGATATGTAGTCTATCTTTATAGGGTTAATGTTTAATGCTTGAAATGCGATGAAGTAAGCCCGGGCATAGTGGTGAATGGCCCATGGTGTAGTATTTCTCCTTAGTCGTGTTGATTTGAAAAGGAGTGGAAAATACTTGAGATGATGTTTCCCAATGGTTTGCATTAGGAAAACATTCTTCATAGTGGTCATGTTGATTTGACTTAGGAGAATGATACTTTCACTCACAATATTATCCATGTTTATTTGGCTAGTGGTTAATGTCCCAGGGTGTTTATGTTCTCCAGTTATTAGCATCGAACAAACATCCTCCCAGAGTGGCCATACTGACTTGGCTGAGGAGGATGATACATTCACTCACAATATTATCCATACTGACTTGGCTAATAATGAATGGCTCAGGTGCAGTCTTAGAGACTCGAGGTGTTATCACATTCCTACTACAGGTTGGAGCAATCTATACTAACAAGAAGAGCATGTGAGGAGAAATTATACATGAACTGGGTGCATGTTGAAGATAATTAATTAACAAAGGTTCACTGACAAGTTTAAGAATGAGTTGGCCTTAGAGTTCAAAAACAAGAATCTTGGCATGATGTAGAATGACTCCCTAGGCGGGGAGTGTTGAAGTTAGAGCAGCCGGAAGACATTCTCAATTTAGTCTTTACGTTTGGTGAGGAGAATGGCCCAAGCGCTGTCTTAGAGACTCGAGGTGCTTCTTGAGATTTAGTATCGGGTAGAAATTATCCTGGAATGGCCATGTTGACTTGGCTAAGGAGAGTGTCCCAAGGTGTTTATGTTCTCCATTTATTAGCATCGAGCAAACATCCTCCCAAAGTGGCCATGCTGACTTGGTTGGGGAGGATGGCACATTCACTCATAGTATTAGTCATGATGACTTGGCTAGTGATGAATGGCCTAGACATAGTATTATGTTTATGGATGTGTGGGTAGGTGCATATAAGTGCATCATTTATTTATTAATGATGTGTCAGCATGTACATGGGTTAGATATGTGGGTTACATGTGTGGGTTAGGTGCAAGGGTTAGATGTATGAGTAGGTGCATATGTTAGTTATGTGGGATACCTGCATGTGCTATGTTTTTGGATAGGTGCATAAGTTAGGTGCATTAATTATGGTAGGTGTTTCATTTATGTGCATAGAAATTGTGTGGGTTTTGTGTTGCTTATGTCCATGAGTGTATCAATTATAGGTGTCACTTATGTATATGATCTAAGTGCATGGATTAGCTACATGGATGGGTGCACCACTTATGTTAGGTTTTTTCCTTTTATTATTGTGTGTGTGTGTGTGTGTGTGTGTGTGTGTGTGTGTCAGAAGTAGGTGTTGTGGTAGGTGCATACGTTAGGTACATCAATTATATGTGTTATTATGTTTCCAACGTGCATGAGTGTGTTGATTATTTGTGTCACTTATGTTTGTGGGTTAGGTGTCACTTAGATACATAGTTTAGGTGCACATATTAGATGCATATGTAGGTGCATAGGCCAACTACATGGGTTATTTGCATGGTTTAGGTGCACATGTTAGATGCATGTGTAGTTGCACGTGTTAGTTAGGTGACTTAGGTTGATCGATTAGATGTGTGTATAGGTGCATAGGTTAGGTGTAGTTCTTATGTTAGGTGTGCCACTTATGTGTTTGGGTATGTATCCCTATGTGTGCATATGTTAGGTGCACCATTCAGTGTTAGGTGTGTCTCTTATATACACAGGTGCACCATTTTTGTGTGTCCCTTATGTGTGTGGATTAGGTGGATGGGTAGGTGCATAGGTTAGTTGCATTACTTATTAGGTGTGTCACTTATATGCGTGGATGTGGGCGTGAGTGCATGGTTAAGAATATAAGATATTTAGGTGTGTCAATTTTGTTCATGAGTGCATTGCTTATGTTCCTTAGTATTTCTTATGTACATGGTTTGGGTGCATGTGTTAGCTACAAAGACTAGGTGCTTATGTTAGCAACATGGATTATATTCTTGGGTAGGTGCATATGTTAATTAGAATGTCTTGTGGATGGTCAGGTTGTGGTTGGTGTCATTAATCTCAAAGTGTATTCTCAATGCTTATGTAAATGACAAACTCTAGGGATTGATCAGTATGATGAGTATCACAAAGAAACAACACATAAGGGACTAACTTGTCCTTCCTTATGTGCATAGTTAATAATATGGATATGTATTATTCATAGTTTAAACTTATTTTGATTAGATATTATTCATAGTTTATACTTATTTTGATTACACATTTTCCACATGTAAATAATTTTTTTTTTTTTTTTATTCTTATTTGGATTTAATGTTTAAAAGTAATATGTACAATAAAAAATTAAAGAACAAACTTAATTTGAAATGAAAACAAATGTCCATAAAAGTATTCCACGACATTGGAAACTCTTACATTTATTGTTTTACAAATGTCATACATAGTGATGCCCTCCCGCATGAATTTAGTAGCTTTCGTCGATAAAGAGCTCGATATACACATTCCTTATCTTTAATGGTACTTACCTAATTGTTTGAGATTGCAGTTACTACCATGGTAATGTATATATACATTGACAAATACATAAAGATGTTGTGCAAAAGAGAAAAATGAAAATTTAAATTGAGAAAATTAATGTAAATAAATCACTGGAATAATCATTGTCAACATTATGTGCTCCTCTTTATTGACATCCAAGGAGTAATGTTAGTGTTGATAACAAAAATAGACCACCACTGAGTAAATAGATGAACTCCTCAAATGGATTAACATCGTCAGGTGCCAATGAAAGCCTAACATTACGAGGTTCATGCAGCAAGTGCAGCCATTTTAGACAATTTCCTTAAATGCATAACCATGCAGGGCATTGAAGAACACCATCTTCAACTTTCTTTAGGTGCATGGTAATCCATAAACCGTGCCATGCTTTTGCACACGAGCGATTAGATTTGCAAGCGTGGAATTATGGGAATATGTCGAAGAACGTTTCGAGGGACCATTTTGTTGCCAGTTGGTTCGATATCTCGCGATTACCACATACGGACATTTTGTTTTTGGCATGTTGTCCATAATATATATGATCATCGGGACATACATCTATGCTTTGATACTCCATTTCAATGTCTTTCATAATGGCATGCAAATCTCGATATGTGCGAGGTAAAATGTTGGAGGGTAACAAAAATTCCACTAACAATCTAAAACATAAAAAAATAGTTAATGTAAAGAATAGAGATTGTAAATTAATATTGCATTTTTATTTTACACATTAATTAACACTAAAAAAATGCGGAATAGTCAACCTTTATGTAGATGCGGAGTAACATATTACATACCTTAGGATATATGTCATACAAGTGTTAGACAAATTATTCGTAACTTTCAAATTCACCGACAACAATGTAGTGGAAGAATATTTGCTCTTGACCCTTTATAAAATTGTTTATTTTCCCTTTCAATCCAAGGTTTCATCATAAATACCATCACTTTTGTCCCCATGATCCTCATCTGGATGGCCAAATAAGTCTTGAATCATTTGATTTGTCTCATCAGCAGACTATGTCATTATTGTCATCTACTTCCATGGAATCATTAACTTGATCTTTCATTATCTGCTTCAAATTCTTCATCTTGTACTACAGCATCATTTACGCTACTACTTGGTGCTTTGTGCATAAAGTTGGGGGAAAATCTAACTTTACCAATTACAAACAATCATGAAGAATTAGTGCATGTATAAAACATTACAAAATTTGAGAATATAATAAATATTAAAGCAGATAGTAGATATACATACCATCGGTTGATATTCATTTGATCCGTCCATGTGCCCATATTTTTCTACAATGTTTTGTAGCTACTGCTATTAAAACTCTTCGGGCCGTCTAATTACAACATTTTTTTACAAGGACAATGGCATTTATAGTCACCCTTTTCACCCTCTTTAATTCTTTTCCGACCTCTAATGTTTTCTGACATTCTTCTACCGGTCTTATATTGAAACAAATATCTATTTTTTGTTATTTGAGAGAGACCTGCAAACCCTTTTTTGAGGCGTCGTTATTATAACAAACTTGTGGCAACATCCGTCAAATGCAACATATTTATGGTGAACATACTAAGGTGGTAGTTGGAGGAAAACCTAGTTTTCACAAGCGTCGCCAGTGCGACATACATTTTCTAAGCGTGGCAAGAGAGACGTTAACTTGGCAAGACCGATGTTAACGTGGGAATTGAGACATACATCTTCACAAGCGTGGCAAGAGAGACGTTAATGTGGAAAGAGCGACGTTAATGTGGAAAGATCGATGTTAACGTGGCAAGAGTGGCGTTAATGTGGCTTGAATTGCGACATACATCTTCACAAAGCTGGCAAGAGTGACGTTCCGATTGGAAAGCGTGGCAGGCTGATGTTCGGGTGGAAAGCGTGTAGAGCGGCGTTAACGTGGCAAGGCGGCGTTAGCGTGGCAGAAGAAGAGGGCGTTCAGGTGGAAAGCGTGGCAGGAAGCTGACGTTCGGTGGAAGCGTGGCAAGGCGGCCGTTCGATTGAAGCGTGGCAAGGCGGCGTTAGCGTGGCAGTGCGGCGTTATGGTGCGCTATCAAGTCTCGCGTATAAATGTTAAGCATATTTTTTGAGAATTAAAATGTCCATTAGAGACGTTCCAGTGGAAAACGTGGCAAGAGCGACGTTCCAGTGGAAAACGTGGCAAGAGCGACGTTCCAGTGGAAAACGTGGCAAGAGCGACGTTAACGTGGCAATTGCGACGTTATCGGGCAACATGATTTTTATTTTTTTTTATATTTCCTCTATTTTGCGACAATATGGACAATTTTGTCCATAACGCCGCAAATAAAACGTCGGAATTTTTACAATATGTAGTAGTGTTTATCGCTGCTTGAAGTCACTTAAAAAAAACAAATTAATGTTAAGCATATTTTTTTTCAGGAATTAGAGAATGTCCATTAGCAATTTTATTTGTTTTTGTTGTTTTGATTTTTAAGTTTTAAGTGTTTTTATTTTTATTTTTATATTTTATATTTTTATAATGTTTTTCTTTTTGCAAATAAAAGATTATTGCTTTGGTTTTGTTTATTTTATTTTATTTTTTATTTTTTTTATATGATTTTTTGTATATATAAGTTTATATATATATATATATATATATATATTTATTTTTTTATTTTTTTTTGAAACAAAACAAAAACAACTGAAATCAGGCGGGTAGGTGTGACTCAGTCACATTGTTAACCATTCCGTATTCTCCCCATGTTGGGTCAATGTGGCTCATATGGTGCCACCTCGGCTCCCATGTTGGGTCAATGTGGCTCATATGGTGCCACCTCGGCTCCCTCTCTTCTGGTGGGAAAATGGGGTACTTCTCTTCTCTCTCGTTCGGTGGAAACTAACATATTGATATCATGTTAGATAACAACTTGAATTCCCTCTCCTTGTATGGTGGGGACTTGGGGACATCAATCAATCTCGTTCCATGTCCTTTCATAAGTCATGTACGTTCAAAATAAGTCGATGAGACCCACCCCTTCGAGGCCTTAATCGATCACTCCAATCAGACATCCACCTCCTTAGATGATCGAGGAGGCATGGGAGAGGCCTTAATCGATCGAAGGAGCACTCCACCATATATATATAGTATGTTGTTGCTTTCTTTTATTTACAGTTGGGGGTGGCATTCCAACCAATAAGACATGCATTTTTGAAAGGTATTCTCTCTAAAGACAGGGACATCTGCAATAATCCCAACCAAAGAAATGAAACAAAATATTTGCCAATGATATATTTTATTAGGAAACAACAAATTTTATGACGGAAGCTGTTGCCTATACCAATAAGAAGGAGAAAAACACGAATTATAGTCCTTGATATGGGAGGAAGTTGACAAAGTCGACTCTGAGAATCTGCACTCTGTCCACGACTGAAACGTGGGTTTGATAACGAAAAACCTCAGATTCGCCCACCGGAATGGATTTCTTCAGAGTGACATTGTCACTGGGGAAATCACCAGTCAGTAACCCCAAATTCACGTTATTTTCATCTCAATATATACACATATTTCTCACCCCAATATCGACCCATTCTTTCTCTACAGGTTCCGTGATATCCCACCCAAAGTCGCTCAACTTACACTGGCCGACTGTTTGATTAACACTCTCTAGTACCTGGGTTGCATGTGCCATATTGCCCAGACAGGGAAGCAGAGAGAAAAAAACCAACATAATTTGTAGTTGAGGATGAGATTTCATGTTGCAAATTACAGATCCCCTCCCTTCTAATAAAATTGAGCACTGATAATCTCTCTGACTATAATGAAACCAATTACCTCTTGTGACTGAGTCTTGCTGCCTCTCTACCTCGTGTTTGCAACGTTGCTGACACAGACTGTCTGTTGGCATCCACATAGCCCGGAAAGAAAATAACATACATGAATAGTGAACATATCACTAGATTATTTGTTTTATCGATCGACCCTCTATAGCTCCACACCTATGTCGCGGGAATTTGTGATCGCTTTGGTGAGAATGCGAGATCAAGTTTGTTTCATATCGGGTTGTTAAAAGAACATAGGTAGGACTTGGTTAACTTCATTATCGCTTGGATTCATACCATAATGATGAATGCCCAACGAATTGTGATTTCGTGGGATTGGAATCCCAAAGATCTCTTGTGATGGTTGCATTAAAATATGGAACAGTTAAAACCACTGCTAAATGTGTGTATGGCAGAGATCTTCGTGCTACCTACCATTTTGGCGGGGGGAGAGGAAGTCTTTCCTGCTAAAGCCACAGTGTGCTCACAACTTTGTCCAATCCAAATAATAAATTCTCCTCTGGAATCCAATGTAGCTATGCATCTGGTGAAGGTTTACTTAAAATCAGATCGTATGGTGAAACTTTTCAAAGTGTTGGTAAAGGCCACAGGGTCCAAGTTCTAGCCTTTCAAATATGAGAGCAGTAAATGGTCTTTGCTGCAGCCAGATGAACAATTTCATCATCTTGTGTGTCTGTTTCACAGGTTGATCATTGTATGATACTGAGCATGCATATCGAATCGATCTTGTGAAGTTTAGCATATGCACAGTTTGTCAGCGAGCAGGCCTTGATAACACCATCAACTGCCGGAACGTTGGGGTTGTATGTCTGGGAAGAAGTGGAGGCAGCACTACTGATGACGAAACAGATTCAACCGTGTGAGCCGTGTGATGTAGGGTTGTTGATGAAGATATTGAAACAACACGATTATGAGCGTGTAAAAGTTATATTAGATGTCGGTGTTGTTTTCTAAAAGAGGGAGGTACGCCACAAGAACAAAAATTATTTCTATATTGTGACTGGATTGTGGTGCGGGGAGAATTGTTGGATTGTGACTTACTGTATTCTCAATACTCTCAGTATATATGTATTTATTTTTCCAAATAATTTCAACTTAAAAACTTTGGAACTGAATGTAACGGATCGTATGGACTTGTGGCCATTCTATACAATCTTAGCACAGAGTTTGGACTCAATGGAGTTGCATGCACCCTCTTTTGACACTGCAATAACTGGCATGCGAAACCCATATTTGTATTTGTGATACCCCGTGCAACTTTTACATACTGAAAATCATCTTCGAAGCTATGACCTTTCTACCACATTAGATAAGCAATAACCGATGAAGTTGAGCTGGATACACCCTGGTAACAATGGACAAACTCTCTACCACCTCGCTTAGTTACCTCCTCAAAATAATCAAATACATCATATAGTATACTCGTTATATCTTTACATGGATAATCTGCGCTTTACACCGGCCACTCAACATTAGACCACTAGATCATTAAAAAAAAATTTGTTTTTGTTTATATATATATATATATATATTCCTATATTAAATAAAACACAAAGCTACTATATACAAAGCTAAATTTTAATTTTAATTTTTTTTATTTTTATTTCTATAAAAAAAATCCTAATTTAACGGAAAGCATTTGGTGTTTTTATTTTTATTATTCTTAATTAAAAAAAAAAAAAAANATGAGAAAATGGAGATAAATTATTTGCAATTAAGGGTGAAATCGATTAGGCATGTTTGCAAAACATTAATTTATTCATTCCTGAAAAATTTAAAGATATCCTACACTTTCTCACGATCACACGAAGTGCGGAGGAGAGCATACTTATTCTAAGTGAAAGCAAAAATTGAAAATAAAAGTATGTTTTTTATTCGTTTACCTTACCTGCTCTTTCCTAATTAAAAAAATTAGAGATTAGTTACATGTAGTCAAACTTCCAATGTAACCATAAACACAACAGTAATAAGAATATGTTCACTATGAATTTCGCAAATGACAATCGAAAATATATATAACCGTGCGAAATTAACTGTTGAAAATGTAAATTAACAAAATAAAAAGAAAAATTGAATGGATCTAACCTCGTACTTGCTTGAAACCATCGTTCGATAAGGCTTTTGTAGGCACAATCTGTATTTCTCAGATCATGCTACAGCTCCGCATTGTCCTCCTTGACCTCCTACTCGCCTAATTGTTCTTCATTGAATATGCAGGCTTCTTCGTATGTTGATTCATTTGTTGAAGGGGTAATTAATCCCTCGGCTATTGTCAAGATCTCCTCTTTGTGAGAAGAGGAGATCCCGACCTTTGCAAGGATATGAGTGAGTAGTTCCAAGCTTATACTCATAGTTAAACCATATTGAAAAAGGAGAATGATTTATCATCAAAGATTTGAATTTTAAAACTATTTGTAAAAATAAAACACACCAAAATTGAACTCCTTGCGTTACTGGGACCCTGCTGGCACTAGGTTATCGGTTTGCAAAAGTTATCTCATCATCAATAAAAACTAAATTTTCATAAATAAAAACACACTTTTGCATAAAATAAGGAGAAACACACTTCCTCATAAAAGGGAGACAACAACCTAACTTTGGAGCAACCCCACTAAAGTGGATGTGCAGGTTCTTACCTCTCCTCTTACCATCTTCTCTCCACCCTCAGATTGTCCTTAAATCCAATCCAAACTCATCAAACCAATCAAAAATTCAAAATTATGCGTATTATTGTTTACAACTCCCCGACAATGACGCCAAAATGTTGGTGCAATTATATGCATAATATATTACCAAACATAAATTATCAACCGAGATTTGTAATCAGTAGAGTTGATGCACTATATGTGTCGATAATAGATAGGTTCCTATGTCTGTTTAGTATATCTTAGATAAGAAAACCATTTAGATACCAACACACTTTTAAAAATAACGATCTTCACACAATTCGAAAGCTGGAAAGAAAAACTCATAAACAAGAAAAATCCCTTGCTCAGGTGATGGACATGTTCATTGATGGCTCATGAAAGGAAAAGATGATTTTTTATTCTATCTCTTGGAGCAACTAAACTAACAACAATTAACACTTTGTGCATTCGCAACATTTCATTATAGGTGCATGTACATAATGTTTTCCATGTTTCATTATTGAAGAAATATGTACATGATGCTAATCATATAATTGACTGGTCTGTGATCCAGGTAGAACCGGAGGGAGAATTTCTACCAGAACCCCAATGCATACTGGACAGAAAGGAAACCCCGCTCTGGAACAAAACCATTGCACAGGTCAAGGTGCAGTGGAAACATTTTGGCCCAGATGAGGCTACA
>SNQJ01S0207077.1:0-16525 GCA_010110895.2 Picea sitchensis
AAAATGAAAATGTCTCTTTGGTATATATAGGAGACTAGGAGGTATAATTACAACTAATGGCCTAAAGCCGACATAAATAAAATAACATTACTAATCTAATATGCCCCAATTAAGGGGTAATAAATAACATTACTAATCTAATACACCCCAATTAAGGGGTAATGAGCCAATATTAGGGCTTAACACATGACTAAAGGATAGCTCGAAAATCTCTTTTGATTTCTTGGGATGTGACTTGAGGGGCTTGTATGTTTCTCTGCCTCTTGCAGAGTGAGATTAGGTAGGCCTTTTATGCCCTACTTAAATATTTCTTGGACATATCAATTGGAACAATTGGATCAGTTGGAATAATGTCTGTCTCCCTCTGAAATGTTGAAGGGGGATAAAGTATTGTCTCACTGTCAATCTCCATCTGAGATTATTTGGATCTTTGAAAGGATATATCTTCTTCAAGGACAACATATCTTCTTGTCTCAATATTTCTCTGACTAGGGATGTAGATTTGGAATGCCTTCGATGATTCACTATTTATCCCATAAATGTATCCTTTCTCCCTCAAGGTTCTAGCTTGGACTTCTTCTCTTTGGGTACATGCAAATACACTGGGCACCCAAATATCCTGAAGTGTTCAATCTCAGGCTTCACTCCGGTGAAGATTTGGGGGTTATATTTTTCAAAGTCTGGTGAAGCCTCTTGTTCTAAATATATACTGTGTCATGCATGCTTCTTCCCATGGAATCATAGAAGGATTATGATCATGCATTATTGCATTGATTGTCTCAAGGATGGTTCTATTCTTCCTCTTTCTCAAATAGTTTTGACTCCCTCTAAGTTAAGTGTCTCCTTCTGAAGGATAAGAATATTCCTTTGTTATTAACCTGTCTGGAACAAGAAAACAAGAGGAAACAAAACAAGAATATATCCTAAAGGAGAATAATGAGTGCATCTCTAGAATCAAAACAATTTAAGGATTGTTGTCACAACTATAACACCTACTTGTAATGTAGCAAACTTTAGAAATATAGGTTAGAGGAATGAAAAGTACAACAATCAAACCTGGAGTCTTCACTTCCATTATGTTGTTCCTCGAAATTTACTGAGATCCCTCTAGATCCAAGACTTGAGAAAAAGGTTCCTTCATCCTACAATTAACCTCATGACAATGATACAAATAATATATATACAAGTGCATACCTGAGGGTGCTGATATGATTTCTCCAATGGAACATGGCTAATCTCTGTCCTCTGACATCTTCATGAAGGAGGTATGCCATAGTGACACATTTTTGTATCACCCACAATAATTCTTCCTTTGAAGTCTCGTCTTCCAGGAAATTGAAGTTGCTTGATCCATCAAGATTATCTTTTGTTCATCATAATTTTAGATTCTTCACAACCCTTTGTCAACTGTGCTAGAAAAAATAACGGCTAGGCTAGGCTAACACTTTTAGGTTTTGTTGGACTTGTGACTACCAACAATAAGACTTTGAAATATAGGAGAACACTGGTGAGATAAAGAGATCCTTCAATGAGTTGCAGAAACCCTAATACTGAAATTTCTGTAGAAATTAGCGAAACCCTAGAAATCCTAGGGCCAAACTTTCAAAATGCTCAGAATTTTTATCTAAATCTTGATGGAGGTGCGATGAAGGATTTCTTACACTCCTATGCCCTTTTTATCCCCAACTTCCAAGTTCCAAGTGCTGAAAACCTCCAGTAGAGCAGGCCATACAAATTTTCTGGGAACCCGAGGAGGGTCGTATGGTTTCTGTAGAAGAGAGAGAGGATGGTTGAAAGTTGTTTGTGCAATGGGTTCTTCAAGACCTATGCTCTGATACCATGTTTATTTTTCAATAATCAAGGTTAATCATGAAGTTCATTCCATTTTTAGCATTTAACTTAACCATAATCAATAGTGTTGCAGCAACCAAGATCACAAGTAGAAACACCATGCACAAAAACAAAAAAAGTATCCTGGGAAACCCTTCTCAACAAGGGAATAAAACCTAGCCAAAATCATTAGCTATATTATTCAATAGAAATACCTTCACCACCAATGAAACCTAGCACACAAGAGGGTGTTCAAAACCTAGAAGACTAACACCCAAGAGAGGTGCACACTTTTTCCAAGAAGGTGTATGTTGTGCCTCTTTCATCACCTTAGTGAGCAAAATAGAGGTGCTTGCAAGCTTAGTTGGGTTTGCTAAGAAGGACAACTATAAGGAAAAGGGTTAGAGAAATAAATATAAAAGAACAACTAAGAATTAAACTAAAAAATACAATAACAACTAAACTAATGAGCATAGGGACATAAGGACAAAAGAAACAATAAGACCCATGTCACCAATGGTAAGGTTGATATTAGTGAAAGAAAACACCAAGAAGAAAGAGGACTACGAGTCCCTTCTTCCTCCAAGGGAGGGATCTTGGACCCCCACAAATAATCTCTTCTTACAACTTTGAAAATGAAAATGGTGAAAGAATTCCTTGCTAATCCACTCAAGGGGTGAGATGGATTGCCCAATGAAATGATGCTAGTATACTCTTGATGAGAATAGAGGATTCCTCAAGAGAATAGTGGTAGCATAACTTTGCTAATGAAATTCCTTGAAAAATGAATTGAATCCATGGCCTTTTTATAGCACCTCTTTGAGGTATTGTGAAACCATATTGTAGTGTATAAAGAGGCTAATTAGGGCATTTCTAGGTCTTTGACCAGCCACCCAGTGGGATCTAGTCCAGATTTGAGTGTCAAATCAACTTGGAAGCTGAACCAGAAGTGGGTGGGAGGCCAACCACTCTCATAAATGCACCATTATCACATGTGCGTGGCTTTTTGCGACCACAGTCACGCATCGGGTGCATGTGCACTTTTCCTGCATTTTCTGTTTCACGCATGTGCGCACGCGCCCTGTGTAGTCATAGCGCACTTTAATTTTGTCACTGGTTGTATAGTTTTTGTCCCTTTGAAAATGATTTTGTGGTAATTTTGGTCCATGGGTGACCTCATAACTGTTTGGCGATGCTGAATTCTTGTAACCATTTGGGATGAAATTTCAGTGATAACAGATGCCCCCTGATGGATGAGGTTAGGAGAATACGTATAGCTGAAATCCATCAATGTTTCTTCTACTGAGAGTGTCATTGGAAGAGAGAGCGATAGTGGGATTGTTAAGAGTTACCCGTTGGAGGGAGAAGGGAACCTGTAGAACCCAACCTTCCATAAGGTGTGGAAAAATAAACTGTTTACAAACGAGGTGGGCATGCCCCATGCTCGTGTCATGTAACTCAAAAAGGAATGATGTGTTGATGTAGACAACTGTAGTGCCCTCGGGGGCGGTCGTGATAAAGACATAAGACAATTTTGTAGAGGAACATACTTTGACCAGTAGGTAGTGATATATGTAAGAAATATCATGAATGTTGTAGGCATTGATAGCCCAGCCAAGTTCATAGGTCTTCGACAAATATAAGAAATAACTGCAATAGTCGCAAAGTAAGACCCACCATAACATGAGAAAGTGTTGAATTTGAATGTTACGGGGGTCAATGATAGCAGGGAGAAATTGTGGTTCTCCCTGTGTCGTCCAAGATCTCTCATTGGAAAGGTAATGAGAGTCAAGATATTGTCTCCCTTTTGGAAAATTGCATTGATGTTGACAAAAGGGGGACGCGACTCCCAGAAGCAAAGGGCTTCGTGAAATATACTAGGTGAGGTTAGAAACTAGAGGAGGTACATGGTCGAAGTCAAGATGTATGAAGACTCAAGACTACCCTTGGTTGGGGGTATAAGCGAAGTATAAGTAGCCACAACCGTTCAACTAGGTAGAGTGTCAGGGGGACAACAAGACGTGGGATAAGTTGTGCTAGAGGCAGGACAAAGTGAACAAACTCAGAGGGCAGCGGTAGGTGTCCTGTGGGATACTCGAAGTATATGGACAATGTCAACAAGGGTATATGATAAGGAGTTCCCCAACCAAGGGTGACATGGGTTGCATTTTCCAAAAAAGGGAAGAAGGTCGCCAAAGGTGATGACAAAAAGGGATGGAAATGCTGGAAATAAAGGCTTTTGTACAATAAATAAAGAATAATTTGGGATGAGTGTACAAATACAAAAATGGGTGCCCCGATGGAATATGGTTAGGCCAGTGAGGGTGCCATTAGTTTGGAGAATTGGTGGAAGGTGGGGGGCCCATGGGTGGGTTTCTGTATGAGGTATATGAAATGGAGGAAAATTTGTAGAAGGGAAAACAAATTGTGGATGAAATGGAGGGTTCATGATAATGCAGAGGTGCAGTCAAAAATAGAACCTTGAAGAGATAATCTGGGAGTCTGGTGGGAAATCTAGCAAAATGAGGAGAAGGAGTATGTGGCTGATTCACGACATGATGTAAGACTATCGGGAATCCCATCCCTAAAGGGTTGGAAAAAAAACATGAGTGTCAAAGTGCAAAAGGGTGCTATGAATGAGACAACTCATGTGGGGGAGAGTATTACCGGGTGACAGTACCTAAGATGAAAATGGAGGTGTTGGTATTGCAGAGCCGGAGAGGGAGATCCTAGAGGCAAATTTCAAAGGGTGTGACTGGAGATGCAATTGAGATTCAGAGCGAATGATTACATGCCAGTGTTGATTATATACCTGAAGGAGTTGCATTGATGTATGAYGACCAAGTACCTGCACACATGAAAACCAAATACCCGACGTGAACAATATCTGAAAAGAATCAATCATACAAGCATTTATTTGATAATTTTGAACATGAGCATGTGTACCTAGACGAGGGAATGAAAACATGGAGCCCCAGGGGCTAAGGATAAAAACTGGTCCGAGGACTGTCTTGATGTAGGTGACAGGATGTTGATCTCGTGGCTAAAGACGGATCGATAAATAGACACCCGGAGTTCCCAGAATAGTGTTTGGAAGTTTGGCAAAAAGGCCTATATATAGTGTTAGGTCCCACATTGCCACCTCATTTGTACGTACTGCTAGATTGATTGGACAAGAGGTATTCAGAGGAGACTTGGAGATTTTGGGATCAGGTGCTGCGATGACTGGACGGTTACCTCCCGGTCCAGAGGGACCAGTAGTGGGTGGGGGACCATCGCCTAAGGGAGGGTCATGAGGTGGTGATCTAGAGGCACCATGAGTGTCACTCTATCTATTTTTGTATTTTGTATATAGGCTGGTGAGCCCATTTTGTACCGAGGTGCTTTACTGGCCTGCGGATTTTGTATATGATGTTTTGTATGTAAACATTTTGATGGCACTGGTGACCAATTTATATATATATGAGTATACATTTTGGGGTCTATGTGATGTTTACATCTATTTTTTAATGTTTGATGATGTCTAATCTATATATGATGTGACAAGTTTTTGATATTTTTATGTATGTGTAGAGGTATCTTGATGTGATATATGCCAGTCTAACACAATGTTAGCTAAGTGATCTGTAATTTGATTCAATTGTCTTGGAATGTGTGTAAATGTAATGAAATCAAAATGTCGAGATAAAAGTCTAACCTGCAGGTATTTGTGAAAGAGGCAAGGATCGCGGACGCAGTACACATTGTTGAGATGGAGAATGACTAGTTGAGAGTCAAGAAAGATGCTAAGGTGACGAATCTGATGATGTTGGGCATCAAAGAGGAGGCCAATGACGACGGTGTATTCGAATTGGTTGTTGGTGGCTGAACCCAAACATATGCCGCTCAAATGGAGCATTTCATGTGAGGGGGTATAGAGGGCCCAAGCTGCCGAAGTGAGATTTTGTGTCCAACGGCTGGCGCCGTCGGCGTAACCGATGTGGTAGGCTAGTGGATGAAGAATCTGTTAATAGCACAAATGATAGTTTAGACGTGAGGGATGGAAAAAAGATTAAAAACACTATAAAAGAAATAACCTAAAGTAGAATTTCTACGCTTAGGCATAAAATTTCTTTAAGTATAACCCATTGATGGGTTCTTTGAGAGAGAGGCCTTTGGGAGAGGCTAGGATGTAGGTTCCTTTGGTGAGGCAATGTTGGATAATGTAGAGGCCATGCCATAGTGACTCAAATTTTCCATGACCAAGGGTATCGTGAGTGATATCGTAAGCAAGGATGAGGTCACCTTCCAAAAATGAGTGAAGGTTGACATGGCGAGCAAAGGTGGCCTTTGACCATTTTTTGGCTACCTCATTGTTCTGTAATGTAGATCGACGATCTTCATCCAGGGACTCTAATTTCAGTAAGCGCTGCTCCATTGGAGCAGTGTCGGGTAATAGCTCAATTGCGGTGCGTAAGGTGGGAATTTCACACTCAATGGGAAGAGTGGCCTCGAACCCATGGACTAGATGAAATGGTGTGAAAATAGTGGTCGTTTTCACGGCTGTACGGTAAGCCCATAGCATGGAAAATAACAAATGATGCCAATTGGTTTTATGTTTATTAACCATGTGTTGTAACATGGTCTTGAGGACCTTGTTAACTACTTCGACCTATCCGTTAGACTAAGGGTAATATGGTGAGGCAAACTCATGGGAGAATCCTAACCGAGATGAGAGTTCGATGAAAATCTCATTCTCGAAGTGTTTCCTGTGATCAGAAACTAGCTGGAGTGGTATTCCAAAGCGGGATATGACATGCTTACAGAAAAAACGCGTTGTGGTGTCAGTGGTATTGTTGAAGGTGGGCATAGCTTCCACCCATTTTGTGAAGTAATCGACTGCAATGAAAATGTATTTGTGTCCACTGTTGGAGGGTGGATTACAAGTCATGAAGTCGATGCCCCATTTACAAAAGGGGTCGACAATAATGACTGGGTGAAGAAGAGCAGGTGGTGCTCATGCTTTGTTGGCATAAAGCTGACATTTCTTGCATCGCTTCACGACATGAATGCAATCGTGAAACAATGTAGGCCAAAAATAACCTTCTCGGATAATTTTCTGAGGAGTGGTCATTCCCGAAAGATGGCCCCCACATGTGCCACTATGGCAGTCATTCAAGACTCTATTGGCCTCATCAATAGTCAAGCATTGACGAAGTATGGTATCGACCCCTCGTCGATATAAGATATCTCCGATGAGAAGATAGCGGGTGGCTTGGTGGCGAATACAATGATGATCATCTCATGAGAGGTGGTTACTGAAATTTTGAGTTCGGAGGTAGACGAGGAGGTCACCGTACCAAGAATCATCCGAAGTGATGTAAAAGAGATGTTCATCAGGAAAGTCAGTATTGATGGGGGCACTAGTAGTATCAGAGGGGAAGGCCGTGACAAGTTCGGCGAGGACGAGATCTTTCTTTCTATTAGGTGTTGAGAATTCAAGATCATACTCTTGAAGGATAATGATCCATTGGGAAAATTTTCCATTAATTTTTCGACGATTGAGCAAGTATTGCATAGGGTTGGAATCTACTACAACCTTAGTTGTAAGAAGTAGAATGTAATGACGTAGTTTCTGGACTGCGAGGGTGACTGCAAGGGCTAGTTTCTCTTTGTGTTTATACTTCAAGGGTGGCCCTGAGAGGTTTTTACTAACGTAGTAAATGACATGCTCATGATCGTCATAACCAATTTGAATGAGAACTCCTGCTACTGAGACAGCTGATGTTGATATGTAGAGGATATAGTTGCGATTGTAGTCGGGTGCACTAATTAAAGGGGCATTGCAGAGTGCCATTTTAAGATCATCAAATGATTTTTGGGAATGTTCATCCCAGTGGAATGGGATGTCGTGGTGAAGCAAGCGAAGGAAATTGTGTGCTCGAGTGGTGTAGTATGGGACAAAATGCCGTAGAAAGTTGGATTTTCCTTGTAGGCTTTGGAGTTGATGTAAATTCCGGGGAGGTGGAATTTCTGTGATGGCTTGGACTTTGAGGGGGTCCATGGTAATACCACTTTGGGAAACAATGAATCTAAGGAGGCATCCTGCAGTGACGTGGAACACACACTTGAGGGGGTTCAAGCAGATGTTGTATTGACAACACCGTTGGAAGATGATTCATAAATCATCAAGATGTTAGGTGCATTTCTTGGATCAAGCTATGAGGTCGTCCAAGTATGCAAGGATGATATGAGCTAGATCATGAAAAATGTATGTCATAGCCCGTTGGAAAGTTGTGCTAGCATTCTTTAAGACAAAAGGCATGACCCGATATGAAAAAGTACCCCAAGGGGTAGTGAATGCGGTTTTCTATTGATCAGTTGGGTGGATTTGGATTTGATTATAACTAGAGAAACTGTCCATGAAGGATAGAGCCTTGTGGCCTGCACAGTCGTCGATAATTTGATCGATGAAAGGTGTTGGAAAGTTGTCTTTGGGACATGCGTGATTAAGATCGTGAAAGTTCGTGCAGACGTGGATAGTACCCTGTTTTTTGTTAATGGGTACAGGGTTGGAAACCCATGATGTATAAGCGATGGGGTAGATGAACCCTGCCGCACGTAATTTGTCAATCTCGGCTTTGATGGCCGCTGCTTTGGATGGGTGTAGAGGTCACTATTTTTGACGAATTGGTGTAATGTCAGGCCAGGTGTCGATGCGATGTTCGACGATAGAGGGATCAAGGCCAATCATTTATGTGTATGACTAGGCAAAAATATATCAATATTCTTGGAAGAGAGCTTTATAGGCAGTGATTTCTTGAGGAGTGCAAGTGGCGCCAATGGTGATTTCCTCGACGACTCCATTTTTTATGGAAATATCGATTTTGATGGTTGGAGAAATGTTGTCCATGTTGCCTTCTTCAAAAGCATCAGGGGCAGGAATGGGGTTGTTGAACCAGTCAATATGCCATGATGGGATAAAATCCTTGGTTTCGACCGTGTATATGGGGTGTTGGTTAGGAGGCATGGAGGCTTCCTGTGGAAAGAAGAGCACTTAGTGGTGTAGTGCATCCCATGGGTAGTTGAGGGTGTTTAACTCTTAGAGTATGTCCTCATCACAGTGGAATTGGTGGGAATACAAGGGGTCTAAAAGAGCGATATCGGTGACTGTCGTCATGCGAATGTCCCCTAGTGATGAAGCAGGGGGAACAATGCAATGAAATTGCATTGGTTTGCTCGACATAAACCAAATATCGAAGTATTGAGGAGTACCCATGGTAGTTGGATGTAAAATTTCCTTAGGGAAATGAATAGGAGAATTTGGGGGATTTGGGGGTGAATCCTCGGATAAGTCATCCAAGAACCATGGAGGTGTCGGGAGGGCCTCCAGTTTGAGAGAAATGATATGAAGAATCTCTAGTGACAAGGTAAGGTCAACCATCGATTCTGTAGGGGTTTGAATCAGGTTCAATTAGCGTTGCCTATATTCAATGATCATAGGACATTGGTATGTAAAATGATCTAAGGATTCACATAGAGAGCAAGGGCATCTCATACGTTCATTGACTGAAGTTGTGACATAATGGATGTCAGTGATGTTTGGTAGGGATGATGTAGTTGGATTGGGTTTGTTCTGGAAGATTTGGCGTTCTGCGGCTAATGTCTGCCGGAAGCATGGCAGTGCTAGGCAATGGTGTGTATAATGGCCATATTCTGAACATATCGCACAAGAAAATTTGGTTCGTAGCCCTTTACTACTTGAGTGAGGGGCGGTAGCGACAGTACTTTCTACAGTGGTGAGTGTTGATGGAGTTTGATTAAGTGGAATCAAGTTTCGTAACTCTGGTAGAGATGGGAAGTTGTTGGTTTGGTGTCCATCTTTCTCATAGAGTGTGCAAGGAGGTTGGATGTGCGAGAGAAGTGGAGCGGTGGGCTCTTTCTTCCTTCGCCTGCCCCCAGCTATGGCAGGGGGGCTAGTGAGTGGGGGTGTAGAGGGTATGGTGGGCGTGAGTATGGGAATCATCATTGGGGTTCCTTCCATTTGGGGAGGAAGGGATGGCCGAGGGACCATCTCTGGTGGATGTAAATACCAAACTGGAATTTCTAACACCATATTAGGGAGGGTAAGAATTATGGATACTTGGAAAGCTTGTAGACCTAGTGGAGGGTAAAAGAAGGGGATTTGAGTTATGTCTTGGGGAACTGTCTCCCAAAATGGGATATGGCCTTGGGGAGAGGTGAAATCATGGACTGGTGGAGTCGACGAGTTCACAGGAGGCTCGTGAGGGGGGAGCTCTGCGACTAGTGGGACGTCAGATATGATAGAAGCCACCTTAGGAGGAAGGGTATCCGCTATGTCAGTTCCGTTGGATGATATGATGCATACTTGATTGGAAGGATGAAGGAGTGGTGGTGCACCATGGTAAGTTCCTAACAATGATGGGTCTTTGAAAATTATGGGACCCATTTCGATGAGTGGGTATGCATCATGACTCGTGTGGATGAGGGGGAGAATGTTATCGATGTTGGCAAAAGGGTTAGGCTCGTAATGTGAGACTTTGTCAATGGTAATGATCTTCCTGTTATGGGGGAACATCAACATTCAAAAGATAGAAGAGGAAACTGCCTTCATAGCGTACATGTAGCTACGACCGAACATGATATTATAATCAAGTGGGGCATCAATAACTTCAATGCCAATAAGAATGGTCTTTCCCCTGAGTTCTACGGGGACATTTTGGAAGAGTCCTTCGGGAAATGATGGTCATCCATCATAAGCTCTTAAGGTAATGGAATATGGTATGAGTTCAGGGGAACCAAGTTTCTTCCATACAGATTTGGACATAATACATGTGGATGCACCTTCATTGATGATGCACCGATGAACTATAATGTTCCGAATTTTTACTGGGATTTGAAAAGCGATCAGAGTGGGAAGGCGAGGTTCTCCACTGTCGAGATCAAATGTGATGAGTTAGGTATCTGTGGGGTTGACTTCCCCCAAGGTGGAAAGTAATGATTTCCACTGAGCGAGACAAGTCTGAAGGACTTCTAAGGCTGACATGGCAGCCAAGGATTGTGCTAAGTCATCAACCAAATTATAATTATGAGCTTCCCTAGCCTGTGTGTTGTGGACATTCCTGCATAATGGGATGCGAGGGATGTGAAGAGGTGGTTCTGCGTTAGGGTGAGGGATCACCAACGAGGGTCCCGTTGGTGTGGGGATTGTTTTTGGAAGCATGGGAGGAGACTCAGCGGGTGCATGGTATTGACAATTACGTGTTTGCAGAAGGATTTCTTCCTCGCTAGTGAGGAGGATCATGTGATCTGCTAGTTGTTTGGATTGAGGTATTGTCCCAACTGAGGTGGGGTAGGCGGTATCTCTTGTTGAGTGTTCATCACACCTTGGTGTGGAATGGGATTTTGTAGCATGGCTGGGGGGGGGTTGTTGCATGTATTGTTGTGGGGCCTGCTGAGGGGCAAGCGGTGCTGGAGGATGTGGTAGACTGCATGAGTCTTTCAGCTATTTGAAATCAACGATTTGGGGGAAATGATGAGTATAATGAACAAACTCACCTCAAAGGGCACAAGGTAAATTGGTTTTGATAGTATTTTTATTTATCCCTTGACTCCTATTGTTGTTGCCCCCTTGTGGGTTCTGATTCCCTTGGTTCTGGTTGCCCCTAGTAGGTTGGTTTTGTTGGGGTTGATTCCCGCCTTGGCCTGGGTTGTTGTTGTTCCTATTTATTCCTTTCTTTTTGGCATTATTCAACGGATGGGTTGGATTTTCCGTATTCAGCTGTTCGAAATCTTGATATTGTTGAATGGGAGAGGGTTGAAAAACATTCACCCTAGTGTGAGGGTGTGGGGGTGCCATAGGTTGTGGTGGACCAGGAAATGGAAAGTATGGATTCAGTGGGATTTTTGATCTGTAAGGTACATAGGAAGGGATGGCGCTTTCACTAGTACTCAAAGTATAAGCTGAGGTAGAGGGGGTACCATAACTTGTTTGGATAGGTGGGTGTGTTGGGGGTGTCGACGATGTCCCAATAATGGGCGGAGGAATAATAACAAGGTATGCATGTTGATAAGGGGGTGGGGGGTAATAAGAGGTTCCCCCATACACCGATGGATATTGAGGTTTGCCATACATTGGTGGTGGTTGGGGTTGAGGACTATGGTATGTGGTATTACCAATCAATCCGTCTGCTGAGTGAGACATCCCGGGTTTGTCTTGACCGAATGGCATGGGTTTAGGGAGATAAGGAAGTACCATGTATAAGTACCTTGATTGTGAATAGATGAGGTCATATTGTTGAGCCTTACTGATGGATTCTTACTCGAATTGAGGGAAGGTGGAAGCTACATCTTTACTGAGGAGAGAGACAAGTGATCCGAGAAAATAGTCAAGACACTGTTGTTTGGTGGTTTCGGCTTTGTACAAACTACGTCATCTACGCCACTCATGAATGAGATCAGCAATATGTGTGGCTAAGGTTTGTTTGAAATTAGAGAGTAGTTCAAGACCATTGTCATGGCAGATTGGTAATTGGAAGAAGGTCAAAAATGCTTTGGCCAAGGACTCAAAAGTCGCATGGGACCCCGATTTTTCGTCTACATACCATTTGGCTAATGGGCCAGTGAGAGTGTGTTGAAATAATCATAGTCTGATGGAATCATCCATAATGTTGTTGGAAGAGCACCATAGGTGGAAAGTCATGACATGGTTGGCAAGGTCATCACCTGCCTTTCCTTCAAACTTGGGGATGTCTGAAGGTAGTTTGGTAGGCATTGCAGGCCATGTAGGGTCATGCAATATAGGATCATTGGTGAGTTTGCTTAGATCTAGTATGTTAAGAGAGGCCAAATATGGCATCTGTAGTGGGGGGGTAGGGTTAGATCCAGCCATGGTGTGAGTGTGTTGTGAACCTAACCCTTGAGGGGGAATAGGTGGGTTGGTACTTCCCCCTTGAGAGGAAGTTGGCCCCTGGATTCCGTGTAAAGGAGAGCGAGTGTATAGAGGGACTTGGGAAGTGGACCCAAGTAATGTGGAACCAAGCAAAGATGATCATAGAACAGTGGCACTCACAGGAGTGTGTGAAGGTGGTGTCGATGAGTTGGCAAGACTAGGAACTCCCCCTAAAATAGGAGGGAGGTTTAGTAAGCATCTAGAATGATGGGGGGTCTGTGGCCCCTATGATGTCTGACTAGCTGAGTGGATGTGTGAAAAATGTGATGAGAGAAAGTAAACAAGAGCCGTTTGTTGTAAATTTTTAACTTTACACAATATATATATCTAGATCAAAATGTAATCAAAAGTGCATCATACATAAGGTTTTTAAAAAGAATCATATATGTGGATAAGTGGGCTTTGTCTGCATGGGGAATCAAAGAAAACAAATGCTCGTGTCCTAAAAGATGTAACGTCCTTCCTCTCAAATAGCACTGGACCTAGTGAAACTAGTGAAGGATGAAATAATCAGTTATAATGAGGGGTAAAGGGGGCATATCCCGAAAGAGATAGCAATATTTCCCAATAGCCACAAAAAATCTGATCAAGGTGAAATTGTAGCCCACAATTTCCACCTGGGTAGATGTCCTAAAATTTGGTCACTAGGTACCTCGGTCAAAGTGCGACATTTAGATTTTCGGCCTAAGAAATGGGTCACGGGCTAGATCCCGTCCAAGAGGTGGGTGCCTCAAGGGGAAATGCATAGAACAAATGGACCTCGACGTTCAACACTTCATGGGTTTCTCCCTACCTTATGGTGTTAGGAACACTTAACTTGGAGGATTTTTCAGTTCCCTATTTGACAACTTCTATTGTTTTGACAATGTGAGAACCAGATAATGGGGAGTTTTTTGGATGCCTATCCCTGAAATCCTACCTAGACTAAAAAATTTCTTTTGGCACCTCCTGTGGAGGAAAACTTAGTGACTTTTTAGAAAAATTTTAGATGTAGTTGTTTGAGAGATTGGGGGTGTGAACCAACCTCATTGAAATTAAATGGGAGTGGATAGTTTCGTGAAGAAAAGGGTGGAGTGTTTCGGAATCCCTTTGGAGGAAACTTACTTTGACCTCCACGTTTCGAAAAGAAAACTATGTTAGTGATAAGTGACTTTTGTGTGTGAATGAGTGAAAGTGTGTCAATTTTTTAATGAATTAGGTGTCACCTTGTTGCATGTGGACTTTGCTTGGTCCTTACAAGTGTTGATTACCTAATTAACTAAATTCCTTTGGTACAACCTTGCATAATTCAAAAGTTCATAGGAAGCTAGCATGTGGACATGTGGGTCTGTTACTATTCCTTTAACTCCCTATTGTGATTTAATCTAAGAAAATCTTTGAAACTATCCTAAATTTTGATCACATGGGCATGTATGGGCCCGTTACAAAACCTTTAAGCTTCCCTAGTTGTTATCCACATTTTTGGTTATCAAAATGATATTATGATTATGTCATGATAATGGAAGATCAAACTCTTCATTAAGAACTTTTTCCTAAAGAAAGTTACACTTGTCATTTTCTCAAAATCATATTTTGAAAATAGTTCGCAGGCTGCATATATACTCTCCTGCGAGAATCCTTCATTCCCGCAGGCTGCATTCATCTTGACTGCGAACTTATCGCACTGTGTCAATGGTTAGAGTGCGAACATGTTTCTAAGGGAGGAAAATAGAGAAGTTCGCGATCCTTCTAGAAGGAATCTTCTAGAAGGGTGAGTTGGAGTTCGAATGGTTGGCAAGATATTGACTTTCCAGATATCTTGGGATTATTCCCTATCCAAGTAACTAATCAATCTTCTCCTATATATTGAAGAGATTGCTCATGGAAAGGGTTAACTAGAGAAAGAAGAAGAAGCAAGTTAGCAAGAGATTGATTGGAGAATTGGTGCAAGACTGTATGGAGGACTGATGCTACAGCAGCAAGAGACAACAGCAAAGTCATCATATGTGGTTKAACTTCTTCATGCATGAGCAAGTGTGTGTGTCAAAGCTAAGAGCCATCKAAAGGAGACCTACGACATCAAGGCTCAGGTTGTAAGTTTCTCTTTCATTAATGCAATACAGTAATATGTCCCTTTCCCATAATGATGATGTCATCTTATTACATGATTCCTTGATCACATGTATAGACTAGGTATTGAATATATTAATCTGCATTTGCTGTGATTGGTTTGTGTTGTTGTGTTTGGAACGACACAAGAGCATCGGAGCAGAGCAAGGAACAATAGAGATTAAAGGAGAGCATTCATAAGGTATGTCTGCCATCCATTTCTCTTAGTTCATCTCAATAGTCTAGATCTAGGGAAAGGGTAGTATTCTGTCACGTTTTGTTCCAGATCCAGGTGGATCTGGGGAGATTGGTTTGTGTCCGCACTCACGAATTTATCCTGAAACAAAATTGGCGACTCCACTGGGGACTTATTCCTTTTGTCTTTATGGTTTTTGAATTTTTTTTGGCCATTTGCTCTTGTTGCCTTTTTCTCCTGATTTGTAAATCTCTGAGTCCTCAGGATACCCTGAGAGACCTTCTGGGTCAAAAAGTCAGTTTGAATTTTGCTTGATTTTTCAAAATTTTCATCACTTTCAGGAATTGTCGCACTGTCATCATTAACAGCCTACGAGAATCACTGAGGGTCGCAGTCTGCGCATATGTTTTAGTGCGAATAGTTCGCAGTCTGCATCATAGTGGCCTGCGAGAATATGATTTTCTCGCACTGTGTTACAAACTGGCCTGCGAACATTTTTTGAAAAAATTTTGAATTCAAGTTTTGATTTTTGCAATAGCCCAGTAAGGTTGATTTACCTATTTTTGACACTTTGTCTCACTGGTTTACATATCTTTTGCTTCACTTGCTTGTTGGATCTGACCTAGGGTTTCTAGGCTTTTCTTGCTTTGGTCACTTGACTTTCATCCTTTAGCCCTTCTTGGCATTTTTCTTCTCTCTGATTACTGGAGTTGAAAGTGTTATGTTGGTTAAAGATCATTGATTGATTGGAAGTTAAGAGTTTGGTGTTTCTTATTTGATTGTTGTTTCAAAAGGACAATTTTCATTTGCATTAAGAAATTCCTTGGTTTGCCTTGTGTTTTTACTATCATTGAAAGTTTTGGTTGGGTTGTCATTGATTATTTGGTATTGTCGATTTGATTTTTTTTTCTCTGTTATCAGAGTTCTTCTTGGAAAGTGAACCACTTGTTTTCTTTCAAGTTTTGTTTTTACTTTTTGTTGCAAACATTGAAAATCAAAATTGTAAAGTTTTTTGAGCATTGAAGTTTTGAAAAAGACATTTCGAAATTGTTCATTGATACATGATTATTTGCATTGGTATCTAAAAGGAAATTGAGCATTCATTCGCATTGTGGTATTCATATTGATTCAGGAATTGTTCTCTCTCCCATAACTAGGATTCATCTAATAAAAGATTGTATTTTATCATATCCTTGCATTATTTGGGTCAGAGTCACATTTCATGAGTTTCATTTCCGCTACCTTTGAGTAAACAACAACCATTAAAAACTTCGCGTAATATTAAAATTGATCTAGTAACTCTTTTCTAGGGCTCTGTTACACCAACATATAGCTAGGCTAGTGCTTTGGAGTAGGAAGAGAGACATACTCTCCAAAGCTCAAAAACACACAATAGTATCTTGAGAATAGGGAGTGTAAAATTCCATTGGCCGCATATTGTCCTGGGAAGCCCTTCTAAC
>SNQJ01S0207080.1:0-16306 GCA_010110895.2 Picea sitchensis
TCCAGTACTAGGATAATCATTCGAATGCCATCTCATCCTTCTAGAAGATTCCCTTCTAGAAGCATCGAGAATTCATCTTTTTCCTTTCTTTAGAAAGAGTTCGCACCCTAGCAGTTCAACACAATGTGAAATTATCGCACCCTGGCTTAAGGCAGCCTGTGAGAATCATGCATTCTCGTAGGCAAATATACTAGTGGCCTGCGAACTTCCTTCAAAAATGATATTTCTGGAAAGAGAAGAAAGTAACTTTTCTCAGGAGAAAGTTCTAGTGAAGAGCCTGAGTACACCATCATCAATACATCATCATGACGACCAAAAACATGGGTAAAAATTCAATGCAAGGGTTTTGGAGTGGTTGAACTTGGTAGAAGCTACAAACAATCATCAAAAGATATTAATATATGTTCCATTCCTGAGGAGGGCATACCTATGCTCAGAATATGAGATGACTCAAAGCATGGCTGTCAAAAAATACACTGCGGATCCATGAGAACTATGACTAAGGATATGGAAACCAAAGATACAATGTAGATCCATACTTCCATGACATGAATTGATCGCAACCACGTAAAATACACAGTGGAGCTCCGAAATGAAAAAACATAGCCATGGATCAATACAATGTGGATCTATGTGAAAGTATATGTATCAATAAGATTGTCAGCATGGTGATTGTACTAAAATATTTTACATGCTCAAATGATCTCCATTGCACCCTAGGAAAATCATATAACAGAGTGAGCACCCAACCCAGGGTATTTGTCCCATTAATGTGGTATGAATCTAGCCATGTGAATAGATTATTTGATGTCGAACATGGTAGAAACCATTTGATTACCTATCATTGAGGCAAACTATTAACAAGCGCGAGGGAAATCACCAATGATGTCAATGAATCCCAAGGTACCGTAGTACATTCCAGCAAATGTGAATAAATAGGCTAAGGTCGAACACTCATGGAATCATCCGATTGGAGTTCAATGATGTAAACCTATTGTCATAAGCGAATAGGTATACCATTGAGGAATACAAGTCCCAAGTGTTGTGTTGGTTTTGTCACATGGGTGAGCAAAAACACAACACTTACTTGCTTAGTTAAGTCAGCCAAAAAAGACAGAGGTTTGTGATTTGATTAGATAACTAAATACACATGAAACAAGGAAAAAAAACTAAAACAAAGAGAAATAAATGTTAGAGAAGCTTGCAAGAACTAGAACCATGAAAAATAAAAAATGAAAATCATATAGCTACCAATGGATCAATATATTGATAGGCTAACACCGTAGAGAAAGGTAGGGACTTATGAATTCCCTCTTCCTCCTTGGGAGTGATCTTGATTTCCCTAATAGAGACCTCTTCTCTTCATGCAATGGAAAGTGAAAATGGTGAAGAAATACAATGTAAATCCTCTCAAGAGGTGAGTGGAATGGCCCTTTCTATAGTGCTTGAATGATTTCAAGAGAAACGAGGATTCTCCAAGAAGAATTATTGTAGCATAAAAATACCTTGAAGTTATTATTATTCTAGCACACCCATGGCACATATTTATAGTGTCCATTCATGGAAATATATAATTGGTTCATAGTGTGAACAAGGGGCCTTTTAGGGCACTTCCTATCCCTTGACTATCCTCCAATCTAGATTTCGCTCATATATGAATGTCAAATCGTGTTGGGGGTCGGACTGGAAGTGGTAGAGAGGCCGACAAGATTCATAAATGCGTATTTCATGAGAAGTGCATGAATTTTCTCATAGACAGCCATGCATCTTGCGCACAATGCGTGATTAGGGTTGTGTTGGCTCGTGCATTCTGTGCACAGTGCACATGCTTCTTTTGGTGAATTTGTGCACTTTAATATTTGAACCAAGTGTATAGTTTTGTTCCTTTTGATCAATTTTGATGTTGTAAGTGTACTAATTGTTGCTGGCATTTATTTCTTTCTTAAACCATTGTGTGCAATGTTGCGGACAAATTTTCAGTGATAACAGATGCCCCCTGATGTGTGAGGTTAGGAGCATATGTATAGTGGAAATACATCAATGTTTCTTTTTCTGAGAATTCCATTGTAAGGAAGAGTGAAGAGAGGAACTGCTAGAGTGATCCACCGGAGGGAGAGGTAAAACTGTGGGAGCCAAACCTTTCTCTAGGAAGAAAAAATAAAATCTTCATACAAATGAGGCAGGCCTGCCCCATGCTTGTGTCATGAAACCCAAATATGGGACTGTAACTGAATATGTATGATGGTGTAGATAACTGCAATGCCTTCAGGGTGGTTGATAACAACATATGACAGTGATGAATAGTGAAATTTCTCTGAAGCGAGTAAAGGAAGACGGTAAGAGGTGTCGATGAATCATAGGCATTGATGGCCTAACAAATTCAGAGGTCTTTGGTTGGTATGGAAAGTTGCAATGGTCACGTAGTAAGACCCACCTTAACATGAGAGTTTGTTGAAGTCAAATTTTATGGGGGTCAACGGAATCAGAAAGAGATGATGACTCTCTTTGTGTCTTCCGAGACTCTTGATTGAAAATGTAATGAGAGTCAAGGTACCTCCACCCTTATGGAAGCTATGTTGATGTCGATAGGAAGGGAGATGTGACATCAAGAAGCAAAGGGATTCTTGAAATCCATTGAGTAATGGGTGATATCAGGTACCGAGGGGTAACATGGATTAAATCAAGAAACTATGGGACTCAAGACTGCCCTTGGTTGGGGTGTTGATGGATGATTGGCAACAACCATAAAACTAGATATAGTGTCAGGGGAACAACTAGATATGGGGTTAAACTGTGTCAAAAGATAACAAAGTGGGAAAACTTAGATATCATGGGTACATGGATTTGGGATACTCAAGGTTTGTTAACGATGTCGATATGAAAAAATGGTGGATTCCCCAACCAAGGGAGACATGGGTTTCTTTTCCAGGTAAAATAAGGCCATCGAGGATGAAAAACAATCTATGTATATGTTAGAAACAAGGGGTTTATACAATTACCAAAGAAATAAAGAATAATGTGGGTTGAGTACGTAAATACAAAAAGAGGTGCTCCAGTGAAAGATGGCTTGGTCTATTTAGAGAACAAGTTTGTGAAAGAGAAATGGTGGAGGGTGGGAGCCCCATGGGTGGGTTTTTGTATTAGGTAAGTGGATGGAAGACAATCTACAAATGGGAAAATTGATGGCGGATGAGATGAAAGACTAATGAAACTATGGGAGTGCAGACAATAGAACGAAGTGTAAGATGATATGACCCGGGGAGTCCATTTGGAAGGTTATCAATATGATAAGAAGAAGTATGGGGTTCATTCTTGGAAGTGAAAAATACTATCGAGAATCTCAATACTAGGGGGTGAAATAAACATGAGTGTCATGTTTCCAAGGGGAACTATGAATGGGATAACTCATGTGGGGGAGAGTGCTATCAGTTGACAGTACCAAAATGTGGTAGAGGTAAATATATTGCAGAGCCGAATGTAGGGACCCTAAAGTTAAATGTCAGAGGGTGTGGCTGGGATATGCAATTTTTTACAGCGGGAGTAACTACATGCCATTGTCATACATATAACTGAAGGGGCTGTAAGCTTGTTGAACAAGTACCTACACACATAAAAAACCAAATAACTGACGTGAAAAATATCTGATGATAAAGAACATATAACAATTATTCAATAAAACTAAAAGTGAGCATGTGTACCTGAACATGGTGTGAGAAAAATGCTCCTCCGAGAAAAAGTGAAGATGATAACCCAGGTAATGTGAATGTCTAGATGGCTGGATCAGGATCACGTAGCTGAGAATAGATTGGAAAGCGGAGGCTTTGGGCTCCTGTAACAAAATGTGGAAGTTGGGAAAAAGGGCCTATATATGGATGGTGGGCCCACAAATCCATCTCATTTGTACCTGACACTATTGTTGATCTGGTGAGAGAGTTGTGAGGTGATTTCAAGATTAATTTATGGGAGCATGAGGCGACCGATCCGGGAGTTGTGAGAGATTGGTTAGTGACCCTATCATCCTGCATTGTGTGAATTTGAGAGATGTGAGGTAGGGGTTGTACAGAGGATCATACAAGGGTTTTTAAGGGTAGGGTCCCACAAGTGTGTGGGAAAATGGGGAATACCCATGAATTTGTGTGCGGGTATAAATCGGTTTTCCACACATTATGTGCAAGTAGTTCCCTGACAGTAGTGCATTGTTGAATGCATGGATTTATAGGGAAAACCCACCCATAATTTGCAGTTGTGTGGGTAACAGCTGCACATATGTGTGTGTGGGTTTTTCATACATGCGCGCATTGGATGTGTGCCTGTTGGAGAGACAGTTGTGCACCCATGCACGGTTGTGGGTGATAAATTTGTGCATTAGTGTGTAGTTGTGAGAAGAACAGATGCATACAGATGCACAACTGTATGGGGGAAAGCTGCACACTGTGGGCATGATAACGAGGTGTGATTTTTTTATATTTACGATTTTTTGATGGATGATGTGGTTGATCAGATGTTTCTAGGTGAATGCAAGTGATCAACAGAGTTTGGACTACAATTTTGGTCCACTGGCTAGAGCGGGACTGCGACCGACTGAGGCAGGTTTTGAGGGAGCAGCATGGAGTACGCAAAAACTTGGCATCCTATGGGTTGCTCATGTTTTTCGACTATCCTCTGATATGGTCGCAAGAGTTTTTACTCCAATTTTTTATTCAGATGTCGAGCACTGATCTACAATGCTTCATTGTGCGGGGGGAGTAGTTGATGTTCTCTGTAGTAGAGGATGTATACTTTTTGGCAGGACTACCATTCTAGGGGAGGGTTTTGGTTGTCGATTCCCATCTACCAAGGGAGGACAGGGTAGAGACCATTGTGGCACAACACTGCTCTGGGCCAAACCCTATGTTGGGTTTGATTGTGCGGATTGAGGCTTAGGACGACTTGTTGACCGAGTTCATTGTTTCCATGGTAGTGAGGATCTATGAATCCTTGGGCACTCAGCGTATTACCAATGGTCATATGAGAATGGTGGAGGAGGTCTAGGATGGAGACCTATTTGCATGGGGTGTTCTGATGCACACCCGGATGGTGTCCCAGCTGAACTAGTGTCGACATGTCGATTCGGGTGACTTTACCTTCAATTCAGTCTTGGTGGTCTGGTTTTTGGGTAGGGTGTCGCTATTGTGTCCTTATATTCTATTGGAGCCAACATCGTGACGATATCCGTGATTGATGCGATGGGAGCATGTATTGGCTCGGCATGGAGTGGGGGAGGGTGGCCATGACTTTATGGCCACGGTTGCTCAAGTGTGGCATTATATGCGACAAGTGATTCTCCGGTAGCCATATGCTAGTATGGATTACAGACAGGACCCTAACATGGTACTGCCTCATGGGGAGGACTGGGACCAGAGAGGCATGTGTTGTATCTGTTTGTTTTTATTTTAGTAGATATAATTTTTTAGACATGTATATCGATGTTGAAACTAGATCTATGTTTTTTTGCAAATGTTAGTCCCCAGGGGTGAGAGGTAGAGGTCATCTAGGAGCCATCTCGACAGGAGCCTACAAAGTTGAGGGCTGGGTAGAGGTGTCGACAAGATGATGTCGGTGTTGGGTCATCTAGAGAGCCATAGGGAGACATTGAGGCCATGCTAGAGGATTTGCGCCGACGGTTCAAGTGGGTCCTTCAGGGGGTTCCATAGAACATATGGGCCCATATCCAGGATGAGGAGTTCCTAGACCAGTGTGTGGGGGTATCGACGAAGTTGGGATGTACGAGGGAGATTTAGGGGAACCTTGATTCCCAAGTTGGGATGTATGGGTTTGGGAACCCGATTTTGTATAGGGTATGTGATACCCAGTTTTTGTACTCATAGGGATGGTGGCAGTCATAAGCCTACGGGAAATTGTATATATATTGTTTGTAAAACATTTATGACCTTGATGATATATATGATGGATATGTTGATAATTCTTTTATTTATGTTGTGTTTGTGATTTATGATCTCTATTGTTATATGTTGACAAATGTAAGATGCTATGTATATGATGTTTTTAATGTGATAAATGTCAATATAATACTAGGTTATCCATGTGATCTACTACTTGATTGAGGTTTCTTGGAATATGTGTAAATGTGATGGAATCAAAGTTGCGAGATAGGAGTCTAACTTGCAGTTATTTGCGGAAGAGGCAAGGATTGTGAACATGATACACATTGTTGAGATGGAGGACAAGCTAGGAATCTAATAGAACATTAAGGTGACGAATGTGTCGGGCCTAAGTATATTCCATTGGGATGTAGTAGTATATGTGAGGGGATATAGAAGGCCCAAGCATCTGAAGTGAGATTCTGGGTCCAGTGTTTGGAACCATCAATGTAACCAATGTGGTAGGCTGATGGATAATGCATCTGTCAATAACACAGGTGATGGATAAAAAATGAGGAGTGGTGGTAGTAAAGAATACTAAAAACTCTACAAATGTGTACAAAGAGAAACCTAAGGTAGGGGGGCTATGCTTAGGCATAAAAATTCTTCAAGTATAACCCGTTGACAGGTTCCTTGAGAGGGAATCCTTCTAGAGAGGCCAAGATGGAGGAGCCTTTAGTGAGGCAATGTTGGATAATCAAGGAGCCGTGCCACAATGACTTGAATTTCCCATGGATGAGAGTGTTGTGAGCGATATCATAGGCTAACATGAGATCACCTTTTTTGAATGATCGAAGGTTGACATGGTGGTCGAAGGTGGATTTGGACCGTTTTTTAGTTGCTTCATTATGTTGTAATAAATATCGATGGTATTCATCAAGTGAATCTAAGGTCAACAGACATTGCTCCATTCGAGCAGTGTCGGGTAAGATCTCTATGGAAGTTTGTAATGTTGGAATTTCACATTCGATAGGGAGGGTGGCTTCGATCCCATGGATAAGGTGGAATGGTGTAAAACTGGTGGCATTTTTTATTGCCGTACAATAAGGCCATAAAGCGGAAAACAACATATTATGCAAGTTGGTCTTATGTTTGTTGACGGTGTGTTGTAGCATGGTTTTGAGGACTTTATTGACAGCCTCGACATGTATGTTGGATTGAGGGTAGTATGGGGAGGAAAACTCATGGGTGAAGCCTAGTTTTGAGGAGCGTTCGAAAAATATCTTGTTCTCAAAATGTGTACCATGATCGAAAAATAATTGTTTCAGGACTCTGAATCGGGTAATGACACAGTTGAAGAAAAAAAGCGTTGTTGTGTCAGCATGGATTCGACCTATTTGGTAAAATAATCTACTTCCATGACAAACTAATTGCATCCATTACTGGATGAAGGATGGCAAGTCCTGGAAACTATGCCCCATTTACAAAAGGGGATGGTTGTGATGACTGGGTGTAGAAGAGCTCATGGAGCTTGTGTGTTTTTTTCATAAAGCTGGCATTTATCACATCGCTTGACAACATGGATGGAGTAATGAAACAAATTGGGCCAAAAGTAGCATGTTCCAATGATTTTTTGGGTGGTGTACATACTCGAGAGGTGACCACCGGAAGCGCCACTGTGGCAATCGTTTAAGACTATGTCGGCTTTGTCAATGATAATACATCGTCGAAGGATGGTATTGACCCTGTGTCAGTAGAGAATGTCTCCGATGAGGAGGTAGCGATGAGACTAATGGTGAAGGAATCGATGATCATCAAGAGAGAGGTGAGACCCAAATGTTTGTGTACGAAGGTAGACAAGGAGGTCATCATACCAGGATTCATCTGAGGGATTGAAGAAGAGGTGTTCGTCGGGGAAATCCTTGTTGATGGACGAAGCTTTGGAATTTGAGGGAAAAGTCGTAATGAGTTCAGCCAGGACTAGATATTTCTTAATTTTTGGAGTAGATAACTCTAGATCGTATTCCTGGAGGATAACGATCCATCGGGAAAAATTTCATGGATCTATCGTCAACTAAGAAGGTACTGCATGGGGTTGGAATCTTCTACGACCTTGGTAGTTCAAAGAAGAATATAATGTTGCAGCTTCTGGACTGCGAGGAAAAATGGTAACATGATTTTTTGATCATGATTATACTGCAAGGGTGGTCCTAAAAGGATTTTACTAATGTAGTAAATCACATGTTCACGCTCATCATCCCCTAATTGGACGATGACTCCTCCAACTGAAACAACATAGGCTGATAAGTAGAGGATGTAATCATGATCATAGTCTGGGGGACTAATCAAAGGGGAATTGGATAGGGTGGATTTTAAATCATTAAAAGTTGTTTAATCATGTTTGTCCCATAAAAATGGGATATCATGATGTAGTAAGTGGATAAAACCATGTGCACGAGTTGCGTAGTCTGGGAAAAAGCGACGTAAAAAGTTGGCTTTTCCTTGCAAGCTCTGTAGTTGGCACAAATACCTAGGTGGTGGAATTTTTGTGATAGCTTGGACCTTGAGGGGGTCCAAAGTGATGTCATGTTGGGATACAATGAACCCAAGGAGGCGCACGACAATGATGCAAAAGAAACACTTGAGGGGGTTCAAGATGATATTATATTGGGGACATCATTGGAAAAAAATGTGTAATTCATCTAAATGTTGGGTTCATTTTTTGGATTGAGTAGTGAGGTCGTCCAAATAAGCAAGGATGATGTGAGAAATATCATGAAAAATGTAGTTCATGGCCCATTGGAAAGTATCATCGACATTTTTTAGTCCAAAGGGAATGACACGATAAGAAAAGGTACCCCAAGGTGTTGTAAAAGCGGTTTTGTACTGATATGTTGGGTGGATCTGAATTTGATTATATTCAGAGAACCCATGCATAAAGGATAGTGCCTCGTGGTCAACACAATCATCGATTATTTGGTTGATGAAATGGGTTGGGAATTTGTCTTTGGGACAAGCGTGGTTGAGGTCGCGAAAGTCTATGTAGATGCAAACAGTTCCCTATTTTTTGTTAACGGGGATAGGTTTGGAGACCCAAGAAGTGTACACAATGGGGTAGATGAACTCGACAATGCGTAATTTGCCAATTTCATCTTTGCTAGCCACAACTTTGGATGGGTGGAGGGGGAATTTCTTTTGACGAATAGGACTGATATATGACCATGTGTCGATGCAATGTTTGACTATAAAATGATTGAGGCTAGGCATCTCCATATATGACCAGGAAAAAATATCCTGGTATTCCTGAAAGAGAGCTTTGTAAGAAATGACTTCTTCAGGGGATCATGCGATGCTAATGGTGATCTCTTATACGATTCCTGGTTTAATGGAAATCTCAATTTTGACAGTGGGGGAGATGTTGGACATGTTTCCTTCTTCAAAAGCATAGGGGGCAGGGATAGGGTTTTTGAACCAGTCAATATGCCCTGACAGAACAACCACAGACTGCAAATTGTGTGATGGCTGGGAAAAGGAAACAAGTTGAGAATAACAATCATTATGATCCTTTATTTAATGAAAAAGAATGTTACACCTACCATAATTATTGACATAAATCTATAGACTGGCGCTTAAGGAACTATGTACTAGATTTGAATCCCTCTGTTGAAAATGTCAAGGTTTGGAAGAAGAAAGAGAATGACAAGTGTGGATTAGTGTTTTCAACTCAAAGACAAAAGAACCCTTGGTATATTAACAGTGGATGCTCCAAACATATTATGGGAGACAAAAGTAAGTTTCTGTCTCTAAGAGAAAGAAAATCAGGAAATGTAACCTTTGAAAATGATGCTCTAGGTAAAATCAAGGGCACAGGGATGGTGAGTTTGAGTAATGGTAAAGGAAAATCCCAGGATGTTCTACTTGTAGATGGGTTGAAACATAATTTTCTCAGTGTAAGTCAAATGTGTGACAAGGGATGTGAAGTGGTGTTCACTTCCAAATATTGTAAGATAAAGTTTGTAAACTCAGGACAAGTGGTGGATAAAGGCACAAGGACAAATAATAATGTATATGTGTTGAAAGAAGGTAGATAAGAGTCTCATATAAGAAAATATGATGAAAGTTGGTTATGGCATAGGAGACTTGGACATCTAAATTTTGACAACTTAATCAAGCTCAAAAATATTGAGGCAGTAAAAGATCTTCCAAGAATATCAAAGCCACAAGATTCTGTGTGTAAACCCTGTCAACTAGGAAAGCTAATCAGGACATAGTTTAAATCCAAGAGCTCTACTTCAACAGAGAAACCACTCCAATTAGTTCATATGGATTTATGTGGACCATCAATATAGTAAGGAACAGGGAAGGAAAACTACTTTATGCTAGTCATTGATGACTACTCCAGACTCACTTCGGTTTCTTTTCTCAAAGAAAAAGATGAAGAATTTGAGAAATTTAAAATATTCAAGGCTTTAACTGAGAATCAAATAAGCAACAGGATAAAGGTAGTAAGATCAGACAGAGGAGAATTTATGTCATGTGATTTCAAGGAATTATGTGATAAACATGGGATCAAGAGAGAATACACAATCCCATGAACTCCACAACAAAATGGAGTAGTTGAGAGGCAAAACAGAACAGTTCAGCAAATGGCTAGGTCAATGATGAATGAGATGAACAATGGTCAAACTTTCTGGGTAGAAGCAGTACACACAACAGTCCATGTTCTTAACAAATCCCACCTAAGACCACACAGTGAAAATACACCTTACAAACTATGGTATGGAAGACCTGCTTTAATCAAACACTTCAAAGTCTTTGGGAGTAAGTGCTACATAAAGAATAATAATCAAAACATTGGCAAGTATGATGATAGGGCTGATGAAGGAATCTTCTTAGGATATGCTACCAATAGTAAATGATATATATTCTTTAATAAAAGATTTCATAAACTATTTGATTGCATTCATTTAAAGGTTGATGAAGGAGTCCCAGTAAGAGAGGTGAGCAATATTGAGACTGCTACAGAGGACACAACTGAAGAGGAAAATGAACAGGTCCAAGAATCATAATATAAGACTCTGAGTCAGATGAATATACAAATACTCAAGCAGACTCAAATCAGTAGACAACATCAAATACTTCCTCCAGAATTACTCAAAAGAATCATCCTACAAGTCAGATAATTGGTGAGAAAGACAAAGGTGTACAAACTAGGAGAAGGATAATCAATGACACCAAGAAATCACATATAGCCTTCATATCCATGGTGGAACCCAAGAACTTTAATGAAGCTAGTAAAGATGTAAATTGTTTAAAATCAATGACTGAGGAATTGGACCAGATTGAAAAGAACGACACTTGGGAACTCGTTCCTAGGCCAGTAGATAAAAATGTAATAGGATCAAAATGGGTATACAAAAATAAGATGAATGAGCAAGGAAATATTGTAAGAAATAAGGCTAGATTGGTCTGCAAAGTATATGCTCAAATAGAAGGACTAGATTTTGATGAAACATTTGCGCCTATGGAAAGATTATAATCTATTAGAATGTTTCTTGCCCATTCTTGTCATAAACAATTTAAAGTCTATCTGTTGGCATAGGGGTAGACCCAGGGTTCAATGCTACAACAACACACCAACAAAACCCTAACTACCGGCCCTTTCAGAAACACCTGCGAAGTAGATGAAGTCTCACCCGAGGTAGAGGTAGGGGTGGTTGCAAGACTCAAGTGTCTGCAACCTTAGCTGGGACACAAATATGTGATTGTATTTATTAATAAAGCATTTAGCACCTTCAGTTATTTAACATGCAATCATTATCTACTTCTCTACTAAAACAGATCCTTGCAGCATCCACACTAATCTACCGTATACAAGAACTTAGCATAAGTAAATAGGTTAGATAAACCAGATTAAGAATTAAGCACAACCATAGGTATCATATCTAGCATTCTCATACATCATAAGCACAAAGCAAGTAGATCTATCCAACTACATCATAGTAATTAGAAAGGAATACATAAACACATCAAGGTAAAGCACAAAGTGAGCTAACACAAGATTTACGTGGTTCACCCCCCTCCTGGGGATATGTCCACCAACTCTTCTTATTTATTGCCTTTAGTCAATATGTTACATCACAGAGACTCAAAACCTTTACTCCGCATAGGACAGAAGATCTGTGCAGCTCGCTATATCCTTCTTCCTTGCGTTACAACACTAATTCTTTCACAATCTATCACAACTACTTGCACTCATCTCTGCAAGTCCCTTACAATAATGCACAAAGCATCCAAAAACCCTAATTTCATTTAGCATACATTTACATCACTTAGGTCTAGCACTTAGCCTTTCATTTGTCTCCCTCTTCTTCTTCCTATCCTAGGCATCTATTTATATACAAAATAGGCCTAAACATGGGTAAACCCATGGGCCAAAATCCCTTTCCCGTTACATATTCCCAAAAACCCAAAAAGAGGCCCAAAACGGGGCCGAGATCCCGTGATATCTGCTTCGTCTTACGCTCCTCCTTTGAAAGTTTGTCGAAGTCCCAAAATAGGTCAACATGACCAAGAATCTCCCAAAACTTTTTCAAGGGCCAACAGGCCCCCAACACTCTCATGTGACCCATCCCAAGTCACTCTATTCTGACCAACTCTTCCTCGAATGCCTAGAGCTTGGCCCGAGCTATTTTGACTTGCTTCTTTATTGTGGCCTCTTGCTCGGTGAACTCCTAGATCACTATGTTGTTCATCAGTCCTTCTAAGCGTTATTCTGCTGTGAGGATGACCTAGTCTAGCTCTGCTCCTTGGCTCTCACCTCTATAAACAACATACATGCCTTGTCTTGTACCGATTGAATTCATTGACTTACTTCCATTACCTTACTTTAGATCATGTGGATCTGTTGTTGGACAATTCACTTCTCATGAGACCGCTTCATTCTTTCCACTGGCAACAGGGCCTGCAACTGTGCTTGTATCATTTCAGCTTGGTAATTCACCTCCTAGAGCTGGGACTCCAATTTATTTAACTCTAGGTTTTCAATCAGGTTCTCATATGTCTTGGTGTTATGGTTACTTAGTTTCTTGCATTCCAGGGCAAGAGATTTTAGTCTGTCAACTGCATTGTGGGAAGTTGCTTCTCGTTGGTCCCTTATCTCTTGCATGGTTTCTGGTACAACATTGAGCTCTAGATCTGTGATGCGCTGTTGGAGCTTCTAGATGACTTCTTCTAGTTGTGCCACTTTCTATGGAACTTGATCTTCATTCTTTACCTTGATGACTGTCATAGAGAGAAGTGCTTTGTTGACCATTGCTTTTATTTCCATTTTCTCTACAAGCAACTATTCCTTTCCTTGCTGTAGTTGTGCTTTCTCTTGATTCCAATTTTCTTGGAGAGTACTTTTTTCTTGTTCTGCAACACTACATTGTTCGACAAGTACTCCTTGTACTTGTGTCAATGTTTGAGTGGCTTGTTGTGCTTCCTCTTGTGCTCTTTGAAGTCAAGCTTTGACTTTGTTAACAATTCTGTGGAGTTGAGATGTCTCATCTCCCAGTTCTGGTGTTCCTACTGATAGAGGCACAATGGAGACTGCAGGGATAGATACTAGTGCCTGATGCACTCCTTAGAGTTCGATCTCAATTCTTTTGTTCATCGTCTCCTGCTTGGCTTCCTGTTTCTCTATTATATCCAACAAAGTGTCATTCAATGCTGCTATGATGAAGTTGAATTCATCTGGGGTCAGCCTAGTCTGTAACTTGGTTACGGGAGCTTTCGGCTTATTCCGGGAAGAAGGTTTCAAAGGTGAACCCTTCCTTTTCTTCAGGGGCTCAACTTCGTCTCTTCACTATTCAAATTCTTCTAACTCTTTTCCATCACCCTCTTGCTCTAGTATGATGGAAGCAGTCCTCACAGATAGGTTGTCTATGTCCTGAACTTATGTGAGCTTTTGTGCCATACTCGGTCCAGGTATATCCTGCTTAGTTTCTGGACTGTTGACGTCATACATCTCTGCGGGGTTTGTTGGAACGAGGAGGTTCGCTGACCATTCCTTGGTGATATCTTCCAAGTCTTCCTCCGTTAACTTGTAGTATGACTATAGCTGTTGGTGATGCTCATCAACACATGATGTGATGTAGATGAAGTGGTAGTCTGTGCTAAATTTCATTAAAGGTCTGAACTAGTGTAGAGTGTTCGATGTGATGCAAGATTCAGCCTAGATGCTTCCTTCAGCTGGTTGTAGTATGTTTGGAACACGACATTCGATTTCCATTGCTTGTTCATATTAGTTGAGTACCAAAGTGTACTGAACTTCGTAGTAAAAGGTTCAGATGGTTTGATATCCAGGAAGGTCACACCTTCCATCATCTCCCATGCAACGAATGTGATTAGGATCAACAACCAACTGTAATGGAACTCATAACCTTGGTCCTACACTTCTCTATAGTAAGGTTCCAACTGGTTTGCAAGGTACTTCACCCAATTCATTTGTAGGCTTACCATGCACTTCCCTGCGAGGTCGACTACAAAACTGGTGACTTGGGTTGGTATGTTCTTCCATACTAACTTCCCTACGATGAGTTGACAGGTGAGGCATACTGCACCATTCTGAATAGAAGCTACCTTGTAGCCTCACATACCCTTATTGACATCGCCATAATTCTCTTTGATCTTTTGTGCTAAGGTTCAGTGTGTGGTCATTCCAGGGTAAAAATATTGTGGTTCAGAGCCCTGCATGCTCAACCCTATGATATTATGGATCAATGTCGAATAGACCATGATGCGGTGGTTTAACCATAAGTATCTACCATGAGAGCTCGACAGCAGTAGCTTGACACGGGCATTGACTTCCTGGTGTCTTCTGAAATGTAGGATCTTCATGACGTTCAACAAGGTGGACTGTGCAAGGTCCATAGTCCATTGCTGAGGGACGATCTTTGAGTGTTTACCCTTTTTCTTCGTCAAGTATTTATATGGAGAAAGAATGCTATAGACCTTCATGTCACCAAGGTTTAAGTCACCAAATTTCAAAGTTGAAATCTTATCCAGGTCTGTGCGAACTGCGCGTATCCCTTTCGGGAGGTACGCAGTGACCAAAGTGTAGATGAACTATCAGGGTACACTATCTTTGTTTACTGTGCTACTCAGAGGTGGTAGGTAGGTAGGTAATATGATTGGGATCAACTTAGTGTTCACAAGATCATCTCTATGCTTAGTTCTCTTTTCATCTATTGGTCGGGATGGGCTGGCTCAAGAAGTTGATGGGGAGGCTTGCACTCCTCGTGTCGATGAAGCTTGTACACCTGTAGACAGTTCTCTCCCTAACATGGTTCTTTTAGTCATTAAGTCGATCAAAAATTCTTTCACAGTTTCTTCTTCGGTCATGAGCTCTTCGAATATACACGCTCGGGATGGATATCTCGGGTTCTCAAAGTAACATAGGCACTATAATAGGGTAGAAGGAAAAGGTGTAGTGATCATAGGGAAATCTTAATCAAGGCTGCGAGCTCAAATTGTCAATTATCAAAAGTGTTCTCACTACATGGCACAGTGGGATAAATAGACAAATCTGTAACAGATCACTTGCAACGGATATGAAGGCTTCATTTACTTCATTCTTTATATTATAGCGTGGTCCAATGGTCTGATGACAAACCTTTATTTCCTTTCTTTCCATTCAGAGTGGAATTTGAATGGATATATCGGTCCCAATGGCTATATTTCCTCGTCATGGTGAAGTGCCATATGTCGTTGTTCCGATATCCCAACAAAGATCAAATTCTATAATTTTTCTTTCTACGAGGTCTCCTCTAGAACCTCTTGTAGCCTTTAAGTATCAGCCCTTTTATTTCTTAACTTTCTAGCCTTCTTTCCAGTGAGCTTCATCTCAGTAATGCTTTTCTCATTCTGATTCTTTTCTTCTTTGGTCTTAGTTACTTTGCACTGTTGTAATTATTTCCTAGGGTTCCTGGATAATACTTCTTCTATTTCTAGGATAAGTAATTCAATCTTCTAAGGATCCTCTAGTGTTCTCTTAGATTTTACATCTGGTGTTTGCACCCAATTTGTCACCTTGTGAGAAAATCAAGGGTGCTTACATGCCCAGTTGGGTCTTGCTGAGCATGACAGTTGTAGAGGAAAGGGTTAGAGAAAGAAAAACAAAACTATAAGCAAGAATTAAATTAAAACAAACTAAAACTATGAGCATATGGATAAAGAAATAACAAAGACAACAAGACCAATATCACCAATGTTTTTAGGCTGATCAATTGATGAAATCAAAGCACAATGAAGAAAGGAGACTATGAGTCCCTTCTTTCTCCAATGGAAGGCTCTTGTGCCCTCACAAACTTGCTCTCCTTACAATAAGAAAATGAGAATGATGGTGAAAGAACTCCAAGCACATTCACTCAATGGAGAGGTGAATGGCTCAATGAAATGGT